>JARYHS010008074.1:344853249-344949078 GCA_031002005.1 Vandiemenella viatica
AAAAATGAACAGAAGCAAAAAAAAAAAAAAAAAAAAAAAAAAAAAACAAAAACACAATGTTCCCGGCTAGGGAGAGCAAGAAACTTAGTAACTCCTTCAGTTTGGGCGTATACTGGGTAAAAATGGTTTATATTATGTAATTGTTACTTATCGTAACTGCAGGAGGCTGTCGGCGACCTTGATGTTTCTTTCACTATGAAGAAACACTTTTTAACTCCATCTGGCAACTGAGGTGGGTTCACTTGTGGAAACACATAAAGAAAACAGCACGACAAATATTGTCGTGACGAAAACGCGTCCTCCACGTTTCCTTGAAAAATGCACGTACACACACACATGCGGACTATACGGGGTCCAGCCCCCAAGTCCCGCGACAGTTTGCTCATTTCCTCTCCCCGCCTCCGGGAGTGGCATCTCTACCTGCGTCAAACAAAGCAACCTCGCCGACAAAAGGACGCCAGCAGGAATTTGCCAACCGTCCCTGTCTTCCAAAACGGCTGGATGAAATGTCTCACAAATGGAGAGGTGACGGAAAATCAATGACAGCAGAGGCTGGACATTACATAGCCCCAAACCACTGGCTGAAGTCTTTCTTGACGAAGAAAACAAAGTCCGTGGTTTCATGTCCCACAATTTACACTTCAGTTCTCACTTCATTCAAAACTTTGACGCAACCACACAACTGTTACTGCCCAACTGACACTCGAAAACCAGTGTGACTTTGCCCGCATTTTGAAATGAACAGTGATGGGCCTGAAGCATTGCTTCACTTCTAGACTTAATTACATTTTTAAGACATTTGGCTGAGTCCTTATCGAACGGCAACAACATACAAATTTTTTAAATTTTTTTCTTATACTAATGCTCTTATCTATAACAAACATACATTCTTTTTACTAATCTCTGGCTGAGTCTATGATCTAATCTCTTGAAACATACAATTATTATTATTATTATTATTTTAATGTAAAATTAACACAAAAATTCTCGCAACCTTTTAGAGTGTGCATTCTGAATTTACACCCGTACTAGAATAACTTGATGATCAAAAAATCATCTTTATCGTACTTAAAAAGTTGGCAAAACAAATAAAATCTTGATCTCATGCAAGAAACTAGGAAACGAAATGTTGCCACAGACAAACTATCTCCGTTTGTATGAAAAATTAAATGAAAAACAAAATTCCTTTACAATCGTACGTAGAAACAACTATACCACAATTAAATCTTGTACAAAATATTCAAACGACCCTGTTGACTGGTAAGAGTTTTATGGAATTCAAGAAAAATTAAGTTTGACAAACAACCTCTTAAAAAATCAAAGATACATAATCAACAAACTCAAAAACATCTATTAGTATAGTTAAAAAACAATAAAAAGAAATCTATCAAAAATACCTCCACCACAAACAGCAAATTGATGTATGCTGGACAAAACAGCTGTCAGACCAAATTATCAAAACTATTCCTACGAATATTTTCTACATTAAGAAGAACAAACATCTGAAATAATATTTTGAAACAAAACCAATAGATTAGCTCCCAAAAGAATAATATTTTTAACAGACCAGAAATTGTCTGCAGACAACGTTTTCCCTCCAAATGAAAAACGGCAACACTTGACATCTGATTCTGTGATTTCCAAAGAGAAAATGAAAATATTTTAATCTCTTCTTCGGAACCATTATTCTGTTGTATACCCTGGGTAACTTGTTAGAACAAATTCTCTTATCCTGGGATGCCAGAATCCATTCCCAGCTCTTGGATTTTGTCACTCCGCAACTGCTGAAGTATCGGTGCCGAAAAACTGGCTTGGACACCCCTCGGCCTGTGAACTCTCCGCCAACACAATAATAGACATTCCATTTCTCTGAAAGGTCTTCGCTCATTATGCCTAGCAAAGCAACTTTTTTCTCAACCTTAAGAAATTTAACGTAGCTTCTATCACCATATTCACTGCCAAATCTGTGTGAAAGGATGCGTCTAATTGTGTCGAATCGCTTGACATGAGCTCCTGAAGGATAATTCACAGATTGAACTGTATATCCCGCCATAAGTGACATGTTGTTTCTGCCCCGTGTCGCAGATGTTTTACTTATTTGCTCTTTACTGATTTCGTCTCCAATGTGATCAATGTTAGTATCGGAATTTAATGTTTCCTGGCCAGATTCTTCTAAATCAACAACAATCGTTAGGGGGCATCCATAAATTACGTGAGGTGAAATAGGGGAGGGGGGGGGGGTCCGGCGAAATCTCACCAGATCTCACCAGGGGGGAGGGGGGGTCTACGGAAATCTCACGTGAGATTTTGCGAAAAATTTAGGGATAGTAGAGCCAAAAAAAAGGTCTACAATTTGCGCCAAAGTCGATTTTAGGAGGGTATTTCGTCAAAAAAGTTAGGGTGTGACCTACGAAAGTTTCGAGGGCGATTTCTGGGGGGGGGGGGGGTTCTCACGAACCAGATCTCACCAGAGGGGGGGGGGTCCGGCCAGATCTCACGAAATCTCACCAGGGGGGAGGGGGGGGTCCAGAAATCCGGAAAAACACCTCACGTAATTTGTGGATGCCCCCTTACAGGTGGACCGACTTTTTCACATACTGAGGTGAACCCATCGCGAATTTCCTGCTTAATATCAGCTAACATATTTTCAGTTTGACTTTGAGATTTAATTATACTGCCCTGGATTTGCTGCAACAACAGAAATAATGTTCCGTTCAGGCTGTTAGGTATCTCATGAGAGCTAGCTGATAATACCAGTGGCTGACTCATATTTGCATGTGGTTCCCTGATTGTACCAGGTGACAGAAAATTTTCCATACTTGACTTAATGAAATCCTACGATTAAATGGTAACTTCTGCCCTCTCAATGTAACCACTCAGCACTTATATCGGACCAGAACCGATTTCAAATCCATAGTTCCTACTTCTCCTAATCAAAAATAGAACTTGCCAATATAACTCTAGACGAACAGTAGAAAACTCGTACAACATATCACGACATTAGATGTCAGAATATCCAGCAACATCTACAAAAAAAGAAAACTCAAACCCTATGCCACTGAGCAAAGCAAAAATTGTCTAAACATATAAAAAAAACAGATAGACAAAACCAGCAACAACTTTTGTAGAATAATCAACATGCTGTTCTGAGGAGAAAAAAAAAAGACACCTCGACAGCTACACTAACAAAATAAATTTGCACCACGTACACTGCATCTAAAAAATCTGCAATAGACATATTAGCGTGTATTATTGCGAACATAAAAAATATAATTAATAGTTTTATACACTATTGGGATATACAAAACCCGACACGGAAGCTTACTTGAAACGTAAATTTAGATACTTCTGTTTGTCTCAAAAATTTGAAAAATAAACTTCACTCCAATTCAATAAATATCCTTAAAAACATCGTATCAGACCTGATTATTTCTGCCCCACGTTGGGCGCCATTGAAATGTCTAGGTTCTTTTGACCTTAAACATTCAAATTCTCTGTGCATGAGATGGAAGATTTATTTGTAAAAATTTGTATTTTTAATATATTTTTGGTTTGCATTAATAGGATGTAAATTGAGCTTACACACGCTAATTACAAAAAGGAAATTCGAATGCAGAATTTTATCGAAATAATTAAATTAGAAATATTATCACTGAGAAAAACAAACATGTTTATTTAACATTACATAAAATATAAAACTCAGCCAGCAAATAAAATGAACAGAAGCAAAAAAAAAACAAAACAATAAACACAATGTTCCCGGCTAGGGAGAGCAAGTTAGTTTGGGCGTACTGGGTAAAAATGTTTATATTATGCAATTGTTACTTATCGTAACTGCAGGAGGCTGTCGGCGACCTTGATGTTTCTTTCACTATGAAGAAACACTTTTAACTCCATCTGGCAACTGAGGTGGGTTCACTTGTGGAAACACATAAAGAAAACAGCACGACAAATATTGTCGTGACGAAAACGCGTCCTCCACGTTTCCTTGAAAAATGCACGTACACACACACATGCGGACTATACGGGGTCCAGCCCCCAAGTCCCGCGACAGTTTGCTCATTTCCTCCCCCCGCCTCCGGGAGTGGCATCTCTACCTGCGTCAAACAAAGCAACCTCGCCGACAACAGGACGCCAGCAGGAATTTGCCAACCATCCCTGTCTTCCAAAACGGCTGGATGAAATGTCTCACAAATGGAGAGGTGACGGAAAATCAATGACAGCAGAGGCTGGACATTACAAGATGTTGAGTAGCAAGTTTTCTCCAAATTTGGGTGTCTGTTGTAGACCAGCAACATGTTCGGATCGAAATATTATCGAGCGTGTTTCTTTTCAGTAAGAACTGTACATTTACACTGATTATTGCTTCCAGCAGATCTTCGGTAGTTATAATTTCAAAACCTGTAGCATTTACAGATATAAGGCTGCATTTTTATGATTTTAATAATATCAGGCTTTTTTGGTTGTTCTATGTAACGGTACATTAAATTCGAGAACTGCAGTTATGATTTGTTGTTACATTAAAGTATATTTAATCATATTTTTTGTTATATTAAGGAAAATAATTGATATTTTTATATTAAGCTTTATATATTCGTATTTAAACATTTTAGTTATCTATCAGGTTATTATGTTTAATAATTATTGATAATAAATTAATATTCTTTCTTCTGCGGTAGTCAATCCTGGGATTGGTGTGCGGCAGTCTTCCATTCAGCTCTATTCTCTGCCCTCCTCTTCATATCTACATATCTCCTGCAGCCAACATCTTCCATCTGCTGGATGTATTTTAAACGTGGTGTTCCTCGATATCTCTTTCCTTAATTAAAATTGAAATTAATATTGTTGACTAAATATTGATAAATGAAAAGATTTCTCGCGAAATTATTAAAAAATATGAAATTTAATATAATGGGGTAAACATTTTTCTCAAAAACTTAAAGAAACTTGAAAATTTTTCCAATTTCAACACGTAATTATCAAATTAAAATTGCCACATTCAAAACATAAAATAAAATGGCACGAGTTAATTAGCATTTCGGTCAGTATTACAAAATTTTAAAAAGTTGGAATCATTTATGAGACACGCTATAGAGTGACATAGCAACAATTGAAAAATAGCCCCAGCAGAAAATCATTGAAACTGGTAGAGACACAAACTCTCATCTTACGAATCACTTCACCAAGGTGATTAACTGGTCGTTTGAGGTGAAACGTATTTTGAGGCAGTTACAGTTCAGCGTTTAGTGATTGCCGTGTATCCATCTGAAATTAGGGTAGTCACCAAGAAGCTTCACTCGCCTCTAAAATCAGACACCATAGATCTGACGCCACTAGTCAGCACCCGATAGACTAGAGAGTGATACCACTCAAGCTACCACAGCACTTACAAGCTGCGGTTGCGTTTATGCTAGTGATGGAAGTCTGCACACTTAATTTTAATACCTAGTCATCGATATTTTAGTTTTGAGCAGCGTTGACATACTAGTTTCGCTCTTTCCCACCGCACAGTTTCGATCTTCTCCTCCTCACGTTGCGGTTGGTCAGACATGTGAATAAATCTAACAGCAATTATTTTATTGTTATAACAACAAATTTCTTATTCGCTAAACTATCCATTCGTCACATGTCACATTTTTCAGTACAGTGGCTGGAGGATCCAATCCCCTTCCAATTACTTCGTCTGCTCTTTCCCACATCCCACTGCTAAGTGCGAAAGTTAAGGGATTTCTTAAGTCACTAAAACTTGTTAATCTCACGTAATATGAATTTTTTTCCAGATTTCACTTTCTCGAGTTAGTGTGGACCTCCATAACTTCACTCACCCACGCTACAGAAAGCGCAAAGGAACCACCTGGTGCGTTAATATGCCTCGGCCAGTCGAATATCTGGTTTTTCATTTAGACTCAGCCGCTCAGCCTAACGTTTGAGTTAAGAGGTTTAGCCAGTCGACATAGTGACAAAAGATGGAACGGAGAAAAAGAGCCCCTCAATCCACTATTGCTGCCAATTTCCCTCAGCCTAACCGTTTGTAACTCCCTTACATATTTTGAACCACATATCCGGTGACAATACTTTTCCCAGGCATTTATTGCGGCATGTTTTTCACAATTAACAATGTTTATGCTAAACGTAATGCGCCTCTGATATAATTATTCAGTAAAACGCATGTGGTGATTTGGAAATCACAATATTTAGTACTAGGGTAAAGCCCATTACACGGCCAGAGCTTGTAGCTAGCGAAATTTTTTTAATGCGCATACTGATAAACCACATCGTTAGCCTTTCTGCGTAGTAAACCCCTCGCTTTTTCACTTCTTCTTCCATAATGGGCTATGGGAGGTAACCAGAATACACATTGACTCAGACTTGCAGCAAGAAAATGAACAATGCATCTCCTCCTCACCGCTATTAATGTTTTTTTTATATATGCTCTCAGTTTGTACTACTTGAAGTTACTTCCACAAAGCCCGTCAAAAATGATGGAATTTTTTGTTTTGAGAAACGTTCTAAGGAAACTGTAATTTGAAAACCAAAGAAGAACAACGATTCATTTTATAAATTTTTTTCGTGATAACCTATTTTTCCTGTAAACTTCTCGGGCCAAGTTTACATCGCGATAGAGTGACTGTGTCTTTGCGCGTGCTTTAGTCCAGTTGCAGTTCATACTGAAGGCGTATAATGAAATTAAATCTGATAATTTATGCTAAATAGGAATCCTTCTATATAAAATATTGTTACTACTCGAAATGTAGTTCTGATGCATTTAATGTTTTAAGGTGTATACGTATAGTTTGATTTTGTAACGGCAATATTAGCGGAGAGATTTCCTACGTTGAAATGCAACCTGGACCAGAATGTTCTTGTTACAGCATAAGGCAGGGGGAATTTAATTATTATTAGTAACTAGTGTACGCCCGTTACCGTTTTTTGCGTATCGTAACGGGTCTAGATTAGTTCCAGTTTTTAGGATGGAATATTAAGACAGGTTGACCTGATTTGACCAAATATAAACTTGACCTGTGTTTCAAGGTAAATAAAATCTCTGAGCTTGAAGAACTTAGAAGCATTAATAGAGGTAAGTATTAAATACGAACAGGGACGATAGCGCAATCCTATAATTGCATAAATACAAACTTGACTTGTATTTGAGCCTTAAAGTTCACTCTACAAAATTTAAAAAATTCCTGTTTGCTTCGAAAGGATAACGTTGTTTTTTATTGAGACTGGGCAAACACTCGTAATCATTGGTCACAGCATCTGTAACGGCCAAAGAACTTAATACACATTCCATATTATTAAAGAATTGAACAACTCCGAAGATAGGAATTGTCAGAATACTTGATTCGGTTACATATTTGGTCTAATGTCCACTTAAAATAACCTATTAACTCACGTACAGTGAGCATGAAGAAAGACCATTAACGAAAGTGGTCAGTAAAATAACTAAAAATCAAATAAACCGTAATGCATAAACAACAGCAACAACATTAGTGACAGTTTAAATTAAATTGAAATTTATCCTTGGTCATAATGACAATTGGCATTCATGGTTACAGTAATTTAATTTTTTTAAAGTTGCTTTCATTAGCAACATGTTACTGTAAAGCAGATCCACGTTTTTTCAGCCACTAAATTTATCAATATTTTTTTAATTATGAAACGCTACTAAAATCAAACTTAATGAATGTATTATGGCGATTAATTTGGTAGCAGTTGCTTAGCTATTAAATTGTGGACATAACCACGAATTTCTACTAATGGTATCTCTGGTCGCTGTTTTGCGAGCGAAGCACCGTTCTCCAGCCAATAGCTATCGAGGTGAGTGAATGAGTGAGCTTAGGAAATTATACAGTAGATAAATAACCTACTTTCATAAGCGCCATGTTATTTACGACGTGTATCGCGATGTAAACTACTTCAAAATTCCCTGTTTCTTACCTGTCAAATAATTATTAGGTTATGTTGTGTCTGGTTGGAGTAACTGCTACAGAGAATACATTATTAAATGAATTTATGGATTTAATAGTTGTAAGTAAATAAATAGCAATTTGTAGATTTAAACGAACGTCGCACTATAAGTTTTTAAATTTATTTACACAACAGACAATTAATTGCCATTTAGCTGGCATGGCACTTCTTTTTGACATTATAAGTATAATTCCAAATAAAATCATATCCAATTATTTAATTTCGTGTAAACTTTCTCTGAGTTTTCATACAATTCCCTGTTTGTTATTGTCTGTGAAAAAATTCTTAGGTTGTATTATCACTTGACTCCTACAATTGCTACAGATCATACAGCGAAAATTTCGAATGCTTTTCTACTTACATTAATTTCTATATCTAGTCGTAGTAAACAAACAAAAAACAACATATAAATTCAAACGAATGTATTTTTTTTAATCTCTGCCTCGCAGTATAATTTTTCGTATTTTTGTACTGTTATTTCCGGAACAAACAACTGCTTTTCAGCCAGCATCACAGTTACACTTTCTTTTAACTATGTATGTGCATATAAAATAAAATTCGATTATCTATTTGCAATATAAGCAATATAAGCTAAAATCAAATCAAATGATATTTCCGGTTAGCCGCACTGTGGTGGCAGTCAGTGTTACTTACACTTCGGGTATTATCGAGACTCGCCGGGTGAGCTGTCTCCAGGCTTAACGTATTTTATTAAAGAGGATTATGGTTATGAGAGAGATGACGCGAGAGTGTCAGAAGAAGAAAGACACGTTCTTGGCATAATGCAGATGGTGAGCTCCTGCAGTTGGCTCCAAATCGTCTTCGAACCATGCCAACAGTGGAAAATGAAAAAATATCAGGCGCAGATGAATTTAAAGTTCATCGCTGACCTGTATTCAGAAACAGAATCTCTGAAGTTACAGTGTTTGGTTAGTAACACACAAGGCAACTGAACGAAGAAGGAGAGCTCGAACTGGAAGATGAAATTTGCATCCCGTTAACTATTTTATTCTGTTTGCTGCATTTGTTTGTTCCTGTCGAATCTGTGCTTCGTTGTTTCGCGTGGTTATCCCATGTGGCAGTAGTCTTATTATACTGAGTTGGCTGCATAATACACCATAGCAACTGAAACAGTATCTCTTTCTAAATAAAATTTCATGAATTTAAGAGAACTGTCAGTGATATGGCGGACGGGTAGTGCTTGGAAAATACAAAATCGTTTACTTTAGTAGTATTTGAGAAAAAGGATCACTGAGTAATATTTAATAACTAGTGTAAGCCCGTGAATTTTTTGCGAATCGTCATGGGTCTAGAACAGTTCCAGTTTTTAGCGTCAAAGAGTATGACAGGTTAACCTGATCTGACCAAATACGGAATTGTCCTGTGTGCAGCCTTAGTGTGAATAAAATATTTTGAGCCTTGAAGAACTCAAAGGTAGTAATAGACGTAGTTATTAAACACGGACTGGGACGATCGTGGTATTGTATAATTGTTTCAAAGGTCGTAGACTCGAACTTGTTGAAATACAAACTTGATCCTTAAAGTTCATTCTACAATATTTGAAGAATTCCTGTTTGCTTCGAAAGCATCACGTTATTTTTCTTTATTTAGGATGGGCCTCATTTGTAGCAATTGTTTATTTGTTTAGTGTAATAGGTAAATAACCATATACTTACAACATGTTACGAAACAATTAAGAAAAAGTTTTGGTCGCATAAAGCATCTGTATGTCAAACTGTCACTGATCTTAACGGAGTACAACTAGTCTAAATAAAATCTCTTTGTGACATGTATTGCTGTAATAATAGCCCGTGAGAAAATTTCGTGGCTTAAATGTTTAGATAGGAACTGTATAGGAAAACAGAAAAATTATCCGAAAAGCTACTAGTTGTACAGAAAACTCAGCTTATTGATATCTCTGTGATATGTGGTGCTATCTATCGGTAACTCGCTTAATTCCTGTTCACGTCAGTATGGTACGCTCAACTAGAACTGAACAGGAAAGAAATTACTCTAATGAACAGACTCAGGACAGGACACACTCTAATACGTGACAAAAAATACGTCATGTGGTTGGTGGATTCGCCGATGTGCCCATCGTGTAATTCTGTGGAGGATATTTATCACTTCATGCTGAGCTGCAAGCAACATCAATCAGCGAGGAAACAACTGCTAGATGATGGTCTGAATATAACTGATATAACTTCTCTGATGCAATCTCTCTCAGTTCCGAGCAAGAAATCGATCAAGATAATTTCCCTGTATGTTAAATATACTAAAGGTGTAATTTAAAATTCACTCGAATATATTGTATGATGTTATTGGCTGTATTAGCCTTTGGCTAAAGCCATAAAATAAAATAAAATAAAAAAACCAGTTTATTAATATCTCTGTGATACGTACTCCTGCTATCTAGCGGCTTGTCTCTGAACTTTCTCCTGCGAGGGATCTTGATAGTTATTAAATTGTGATATTAACTAAGTGGAGACCTTAATCTTTAAAAATGATACCTGATTTATAGAATTCGGTTCGATTCCACATACTTTTGCCCTTTAAGGATCGGATTCCGAAAAAATCCTTCCTTAATATGTTGTGTAACCAAAGCGGAGACCTTAGTATTTAAAATGATACGTCAATTATCGATTTTGGTTAGGTATTAAGGAAGATAAAAGGCTCATGACAAAAAATTATAGAAATAACTATATTTTTTCCCTTTAGGTGCGAATTTGGAAAAAAAACTTTCTTAAAATATGATGTGATCAAAACGGAGTAGTGAAGTACAAATAAATATTATATTAGTGCACAGAATCCACTACAGTTTCAAATTCCTTGGCGTAAAATAATCAGTGAAGATAGGAAAATATGTTTAGAATGATGCGAAAAATGGTGTTATTCCTGAAAGAGATCGTCAGATAGTTATATTATGGACAATGAGCCTTCTGCTCATCGAAACACCATTATTTATTGTGTCTTGAAAAGAGTACTGTCTATTGACGTGGTCGGATATCACTACAGTTAGTGGCTGAGACATTCGAGGAATGATACTACAAAGCAGAATTTGGGGGTTGAATTCAGTATTTGATGCTGGTTTGAAAGTATCAGTATAAATTTAATACTCACATTGTTGATTTCATGGTAGGTACGACAGTACGAGTTTACACATTGCGCATTTGATTACAGAGATATCGTGGTGTTATCAAGTGTTCACATTTGTTGTTAGAAACATTTTTCGTTAATCCACGTATTATAGTAAAAGATAGTGATACAAGAATGTGTTTGTTCAACAATTGACGATATATGCGCTGTAAATTGAGTGTGTGGACTTTGGGGACCGTCTCTCTTCCTGGTTACTGTCAAGCGGATGTCTCAACATACACGCAGCCCTCTGTTAATGAATCCAGGCAACGAACAGAGTGGCGACGGCAAATTACGGGTGAAAATTTCTATAGGACAGACTAGTGGGGTGTGAAAAACACTCGACGAAGTAACATCTACGAACAAGTCATGTGGGGAAAGGAGTCCTCCAAAGCGGTGAGAAGAAACTATGTGATGAGTGGGAGATGTATGGTATAGCAACTAGGAAATTTGTTGTTATATCAGTAAATTAATTATTGTTACATTTATTCACAAGTACGGCCAATATCATCGTGTAGATAAGAGACCTAAGCCCGGTACGCTGGACGGAATTGCTTAACCCTCGGTCGCACGGGACGATCTTAATCGCTGCTACTAATCGCGGCGATCATTCTCCGCGATTAGTAGCAGCTATTAGCCTGTCACACGGAGCTACTGGTTTGAGCGATTAGGTTGTGGCTAGCAAAGTAATGTATCAACCTTATTCGCTGGTAATGATGGCGTCGTATAGTTCTGAGACGATTGATTCGTTCGACTAAGGCTGAGATGAGTAAACATTTGTTAAATTAAATTTTTTGAAAAATAAAAAGCGGAGGCCTCTGCGTTTCTTCTGATAGAACTAGGATCCACTAGCCTACAAAAATATTCAGCGGCTAAGTGAAAGAAAGTTTGATAAATTACTTGAAGTGGTTGTTCCTCAACTTATGAAAAAGATACACTGATAAGAGGTGCAATTCCATGTAAGACCAAACTTGAAATTAACTTGTGTTACATAACAAGTGGTGATATCCTGAAGTCTTTGGAGTTTTTATACATAGCTAAATTACTTTCTGTATTCATCCTTAATGATCTTAAATTTTTTCTGAGATGTTCGTCAGGTGGAATGATTAATGCAGTTACATTCAATTCAACGATGTTTTTTTCGCGAATTCTTGTTAATTTATTTTTTGTTTTTGGTGTGCAACATTCCTTCAAATAAACATTAAAAGAACATAAAAAAATCAAACATTTGGTCATATTTCCTTTCCGCTTTTCCATGATGACAAAAATTTAAAAAAATGGAACAAGCCAAAAAACGGTGAACGCTACTTGTGACCACAGTAAAATGACTAGCGATTGAGCTGTCAGACGAGGCGACAACAACGCTGTGTAGCGGCGACTGGGTCACGTGACCGCCACAATCGCGCGCTACTAGCGATGAGAATTGAACATGTTCAAATCGAATCGCTGCAATAGCTGCTAGTCGAGTCAGTAGCAGCGATTACATTGTCACACGAAGCGATTAATCGCTGCTATTCAAAAATCGCCCCGTGTGACCGAGCCTATAGTGGGGAGGAAGGGAATACTCAGAAATCGTCTGAAGAGCAGACGTTGATCTTTCTGCAGGATTCGGCGTTGGTCTCTAACACACAGCGGGCCAGACTGGCTGGGAGTGAATAGACACAATCAGAAATTTTGTAAGTGCAATTTAGCTTGGTCAGTTGTCTCAAAATATTAAGTATTAAAAATGTGCTGCAGATTTGGCGAGGCCATGCGTTGAGTGTCTGGCAATGTTAGACGTAAGTGTACGATTGGTGACTTCGATCTGCTACTATAACGCGGTAATTACAATCATTTGAACTGTAACTGCACTAAATAGCTTTTTAATATTAATGCCCAGTCATTAGGATACTGGATAGAACTTCCCATTTTTTGAAATCTTTATGCTAGGATGGATTCCGTTAAGATATGGAAAAGGACGGTCGCCTACATTTCCTCGACATCTTAATTGAAAGCCGGACGGAATGCTAGGACATAGTGTATACAGAAAATCGACCCGCACAGACCAGTATATAGGCGCCACGAGTTTCCACCATCCTGTGCAGCGCAACCCTGTTTTAAATACTCTTGTGCACAGGGCTAGAGCGATTCCTGACAAAGACAGCCTGCCACAAGAACTGGAACACCTGAGAACTGTCTTCAGGCGGAACGGATACTCCGAGAGGCAGATAGAAAGGGCAATTGAACGTAAGCCGCGGAAAATTCCAGTCCGACAGGAAGAAATGCCCAAGGCCACCGCCTTTCTGTCACTCGCCGGATACACCTCGGGGAAAATTGGCAGAATCCTCGCACGGCATGGAATAAAATGATTCTACCAACCACCAGCCAAAATACGGGACTACCTCCGTTCAGTCAAGGATGATCTTGGCCTAAGAGTTCCGGAGATTTATAGCATACCGTGCGAGTGTGGAAAGACTTACATTGGTAAAACTATCCGCACTATATAAAACCTGTGTGAAGAATATAAACGCCACCTCCGCCTAGGACAGTATAGCAAATCAAGGATAGCCGAGCACGTGTACGACCATGGCCATAGAGTAGAGTGCAATAACGTTAGGATACGGGCTAGAACTTCCCATTTTTTGGAATCTGTTATCAAAGAAGCCATCGAAATTCGACTCGCCAACACATTCAACAGAGACAGTGGTCTATGGCTTAGTGAGGCATGCCGTGGAGCCGTGGAGCCAACTTTCTTCTACAGCCCTTGAGCTGCAGAATTCTTTATTGAAGTTTTTGCCTGTTTGGCATTTCCTTCATTTTCTCGTAGGGTGTTTTGATTAAGGAGTTTCTCTGTATTTATTTGTCATTTTGCTGTGGGCTCATTTAAATTTGTCCATAGGATTGATATTATATTTTTAGATTTGTCATTTATTTATTGTTCTCTTTTGAAGTATGTGTAGCGGTCTTTTGTGCGGTCCTAGATTCACGTCATATTGGGCGAGTCAGCTTTGGCAAATATCCGCAGAGAACGTTGTACTTCCGTCCAGCTGCCGCGGTAGAGAGCTCCATATTATCTCGGGCCGGAACAAGAATCATAGCCACGCCCACTGGCAGCCAGCCGCCAGCTGGTTTCAGGCCTGGCTCATAGTAAGCCATCGCCGAGGTCACGAAGCCGCCGGAAGAGGACATTTATCTAAGGAAGAGCAGCATCCGAACCATCTCAGTATCTGTGGGTCAGCCGACCAGTGCAGATGTCTCCACACCTGAAGAAGACGGCGGAGCTAGCCGTTGAAATATCGTGTTTCCACAACACAATCCGGCGGTACACCCGTGAAGATTACATTGTAGACGAATTTCGATTATCAAAATCTCTGGCCAGCTTATTCAGAGAGGTCTGGATAAACTGTATTTCTTCTTCCGCTAACCTTTGCTACAAAGTGTGTTAAAATGATATGGAGTGTTGGACAGAATGACGTAACGACTTCTTATAGAGGGTATAAAAAAGCAGGGCATTGCGACTCGTCGATGACGAAGTCATCACAGCCGTAAAAGGATGAGGGCCATGGAATGAGAGGGAATTTTGCCACCCGGCATTAGTCTTGAGTGATTTCAGAAAACCATGACCAACAGAAATCTGGATGGCCGACGAGAATTTGAACACGCGTCCTCCAGATTGCCGAGCCCTAGCGTTACCAGACTGGCAAGATTTAGCCGACAAGATACCAGCGACATGTTAGCTGTAGTCCAAGAGTTTACTTAAATCAAGATCCAAACAGAGAGTCATTAGCTGCTATGGAACCCGAATTAAATGGGAATGGCAGGATATGTTGAGAATCTTCCAGCGTTATGTAATTTTTAACGTGTTATTATAATTGATATAACAGGGTACAGAATTCAAAACAATAATTGCATCGACAATTACTAGAGATTTGAAGATAAAATTTTATTGAAAACTTATTGGATAGTAATATTTGGCCTAATACATTAAATTTTGAGTACAATGAAATAGTTCTTTCACAAATTTATATAGGATGAAAAATAAAACCGAGAAGCCTAGGAAAATAAGATTAGGAACCGACGCCTTGATACAATATTTTCCCCTCTCGACTTAGAAACAACTGAAAGGAACGAGAGGGGACTAGCTAAATTCAATTGGTTGCCAAAGTAATAGAATTTGCACCTATGAAGGAACTCCCTCCTGAGCATAGCAGGTGGAGCGACCTTGTCCTGCGCTATATTTGCTGCAGTGTGGCGCGTCCTCTTGGCTGCCGTTACCTGACGCCTTACACAATGTCCTGAGGTCTGCCAGTGAGGGTCAGCTCTCCCTGGATGTATCAGAGCTGCAACAATTCTTCTCTAGCTCGGCCCGCATGCGGATAGACTACTCAGCTGTACTACAGAGTGACGCCAGGAGGAAAAGAAGTAACCAGATGATCTACAAGATTACTAACCACTAATTAGTAGTTAGAGAATGTGAGAGTCATGGGTGTGTACAAGGCCTATATTGGTGATAAAGCATGGAAAGATATTGCTGGGATAACTAAGAGATGTGCATGGAAGGATAAAGATGACCATAACTACAAGCTGGCACGTGATTTCAGGGATACGGGTGTGGGAAAATTTTCTTTCGTAGGAAAGGGCAGTGCTGCCAGTCACGTGGCTTTGAATATCCGTAGATGGCCGCTAAAATTTGCGTAGAGTGGGTACAAAAATCCGGAGACTCGCTAACTGAAAGACTGAAACAATAATTATTGAAGAGAGTCAAAATTAAGAATACTTTTTATTTCCAGGTCTAAAATTCGAAATACAAAATAATATTCTACATACGAGTATTTTATACATCGTCACTTTCATCACTGCTGCTGCTGTGCCTACCCCCCTTTTTTTGGAACCATACATTTTCTTCGTTGAGATTAAATTTAGCATATCTTCTGTAGCAGGAAATGTTAAAACCCCTTTGATTCTAGGGCATTGGTTAAGACTTTTGGGAAGGCACTGCTTTGTAAGCCGTGCCAACGAGCGTGTCACCGTGCATAAAGAGTGCGCCGATACTTCTGTATTACGGTCTTTTAAGATCCATATAATTTATAATCAGACAAAATATGAGGTTTATTTCTAATCGATGGTACACAAGGTAACGATTCACAATTATTGACAATTCTGTAATGCATTAACATTATACACTCAAACTTTTACAAAACACCAATATAAGGAAAAATCAACAAATAGTAAAAACTAGAAAAAATCCGTAGATATTTTAACAAAATCCGAAAATCCTAAATTTTTATAAAAATCCGTAGATCTATGGATAAATCCGCAGAATTGGCAGCCCTGGGAAAGGGAGTAAATGATTGGAATAAATTGCCAAGAGCATTGAACAATTTACCAAAAACACTGAAAGCATTTAAAGTAAAAATTAGTTGAGGGTGAAAGTAGGTTGGAAGAGGAAAGGAGAAAGACGGGTGTGTAGGGAGATTGCTACCGGAGCGGGCGCTCCATTGCAATTTTATCAATTGTTATTATTATTATTATTACTATAACTACCTCCACAAATCGATTAATCAGACGTCATTCTACTGCAACCTATTTCAATATTGTGGGGTGTGTGAACGTAGATTAAAATATAAACATTAAAAATTTATTTTCTTATCTTACTGGGGATATGGGACGAAGAAATATAATCCAAACAATGCAGAACCGCACGTTAGGGCGTGCTCCACGACGGTTCCCTATAAGAGACCTGCATGAACAGTATGAACTATGAAGACACTGGCCACTGTTGTTCAAGCATGAGTTTTCAGAATGGTATGTGGAAGTCGACACCTATTTGCACGTGCATGTAGACGATCCTTTTCGTGCGCATTCTTTTTTGTTTTAGCACCCAACGTAGGTATGACGTTGCTTTCCATGTAAACCACATGCAGGATTCGCTATTGTAAGGAAGACCTGGTTCCTAATCTTGATATGTAGGTTCCTGAATATTATTTCCAAGATTTGTTGCATCCGTAAATAGGAGCAAACTTCCCCGCTAGAACCATCAAACAACCACGATACAGGTGTGTATTATAGATAAGGAAAGAGAATATGGTAACCAGTGCTTTTCAAAAGGTGTGACATGGAGAGCAGCCGGTAGAATACTGACCGCAAACTTATCAAATAATTTCCTTCGAACTTAAATTATTTAAAAAATGTATCGCGATGCCCTGAACCTCGTGTCGAAGAAATCTAGGTTTGAAACGAGACGGGAGCAGCTATCTTAGTGTGGAGTACAGTTTTTGTGATTTGTTTCTGGTAGACGAGAGGTTCTGACAAAGACGGATTTTTCTCTTGTTTGTCATAAAACTTAAGTTTCATCACACCGTTGACAAATGTACATTACTCCTAAATTCATTGTGGGTACATGAAACTATCGCCAGTGATGGTAAAAGGTGAGAAATGAGGGACTATTGTTTTTTCATGCTACACTCCCTACCTCCTCTCCTTGGGTATGAAATACAGATGTTCTTATTGCGTACAGACAATAATACTAAGAGCTTTCAGTGATTTACTAACTAAAAGTGGTAATATTATACTAGGGTTTTGGACGAGATGTATAGCTTGTAGGAAATATTAATACGATGTTTAGACGCATCACGTATAATAAAGAAAGTGCTAAATTTAATGCGGTATTTTTCTGGCATGGTTCTAAATAGAAAACGCCTAGCGCCTGTTGTGAACAGGTGACGGCAAACACTCTTGTTAACGACCTCAGGTCAGCTGCTTTCAAAAGATAATCTCCATGCTGTATAATTAGTAAACTTATTTCACACGTTGTTTATTGTTACAATGTTTCTCATTAAAAATAACCATTTCTCTTGGTCTTACATATTAGGTAACGTAAACCTAACAAATAACGATTTCTGTTGGCTAATAATAAAGTCCGAACCTAATACCAGATGTCCACAGCATTGGCGGATACTGGGGGGAAGGGAGGCTAGGGAGCTCAAGGCCCCCCTCCCAAAAGTATCTAGGTCCACCCCCGACATCGTAACTGGTGACTTTTTTTTTTATAACTCTACTGATCTTTTAAGGGCGACATGACTATGAAGCCTACCCTTGCCCGACTCAAAGCCCCCCCCCCAAACGATATCCACTCAAGACCCCCCCCCAAACCAAAATCCACTCAAGCCCATACCAAACCAAAATCCTGGATCCACCTCTGGTCCACAGCACCTGGTTTTTGGACCAAGTACTACATATTTATGTTATATTTAGTTCTGCAGATTTTATCTGTTTCTCCCCGTCCGGGCATCCAGATTTGGGTTTTCCATGGTTTCCCCAAATCACTCCAGGCAAATGCCGGGATGCTTCCTTCAAAATGCCATGGCCGAATTCCTTCCCATTCCTTGCCCCCATCCTTGCCCCCCATCCTTTACCGTCTCTAAAAGACCTCGATGTTAAAAAGAGACGTAAAGCAGTTAAAAAAAAAAATCTGTTTCTTTTGTAGCAAGACCATTATAGCCTCAATAATCCAATAGCTTGTTATAGCATAATCATTAACAAGCTACATTAGGTTTATTTTGCTTGGATGGCCTTCGTTTAATGCTGAATCTGCATGATAAATTTAATGAAAGAAATTTAATGAACTTCGCTTTGATTTTATTTCAGTGCTGCTGTTAGCTGAGCATTGCTGAATTTAAAAATGCATTAATAACAATATTTTTTCATAATGTTCTGAGCTGTGAACGAAATCTAGCATGCGTTTATGCAAAAACATTGGATACTAAGTGTAATATAGAGAAAGTATCGGACTGAGGGTGATAAATATCAGCAATCTACGGAAAATTGGAAAATATAATCTGGTTCCAAGTTCTCACTTATAGTTTCTGCGCATGATTCTTTTTTGAATGAATCAATCGAGAATTACTCTCGCCAGGAATGAAGTATGCCTACAGTTGGGTCGTATAGTTCCATTGTGACTCAAATTGTGTCTCTTCAGGGGTATCGTCGGCTTAGGAGGAATAAAAACACTTCAGGAGCGTGACGAACATCGTAGTTGACTAAACAAATGAAACAATTTACGGTTTCATCAGATTGCGGATGATTGCAATATATTTTCATTCAATAAACTCGCTATTGCACTTCTACGTAATGTTATGGAAAAGCTTGGACCAGGTTTTTAAAATTGCACTCTTGAATTGCCATTCGTGAAACAGTTGTTGCCAACTATTAATTTTAGGTTATTCCAAATTTACAAGCTGAGTGTACCACCCCCATAAATTTAAGGAAATACTAATACAAATCGTAGTTGAGAATTGCAGTTGTTTTCTGTTTCTTTTTTGTGCTTTATGACAAATGGATACCAATAACATTAAGAACGAGCTAGTGTTGCCATTTGTATACTAAGTTTGCAGCTGTGATGTGTGTTATTCTGCTTGTGTAGTGTAGCCTGTTGTTTTTGAGGTGGTGACTGGGGAGCATCTCAGAATTCGCCTAGGAGCAGAGAGAACCTCCTAGACACTTTTTTTTTTTTAAATCCGGTACGCCAGGGTGAGTTGAACTTCGATTGTTGAACTTTGATTATATTTCAGTGCTGCTGTTAGTTGCCTGATATAATGCTGCAACTTAAATTTAATTTTAGTTAAAGAAATTTGCTTCATTGTACCATACCTGATGCTACCCTTACATTGTTGTGAAGCAAACGTTGCGTATTTTCAAGCGTGTAATGGATGCATCAAATAAATCCAGGGGGCGAACATTTCAGCAGACGAAATTTTAGCATATATCGTTTTAAATTGTTTCAATTATGTTTAAAAAAGCTAAACTGGCTGAGAAATTGTTTCAACTTCTCCTTAAAAACAGTCAATATAACATTTCAGGTATTTAGGTCTTATGCTTCCAAGAATTGAGTATCATATTACGCTTAGTAGCCCAGCCATTGCAGAAATGGTGAAAATGGAGAAAATAAATGCATTTTCCGTCTTGGAAATTCATTTTGCGTAAAATCTGGTGCAAACTGCCAAAACTCTGAGGGTTGGGACATGTTGAATACAGAAGACATAGTTTAAGAAAGAATCTGCTTGAAATGTTTATGGCAAATATTTTTCTCTAAAATTGTAATAATATTCAGTAGGCATCAAAATTTGCATTTAGCAGCTAAGGCCAGACCAAAATTAAAACTGTAGTCTTTTCTTATACCAAACGGAACAAGAGCAGCAGTAGTAGGTTTTCAATGGTTGGTATAGGTACAGTTATCTATACTATATAATGAAATTGCAGAAACGTTGTGTCAGAAAATAGAATTTATGTCGAAAAGAGTAATACACTAAAATTTCACATTTTGCCTTTCTGTCTATTCGCACATTATGCAAAAACAAATCGACGGATTTTAACGAAACTGCACATAGTTTTAGCTCACGAGTATCCAGTCACTTAGGATATACGATATTTTTTGCCGATAAGTTGCATTATGTCCTATGGTACAGCCTCCAAAACATTAAATTATGTTTTTTTTTTTTTTAAAGGACTGACCGCGTATCTCACAAAACTACTTGACGGTTTTTAATGAAACTGCGTAGAGTGATAACTTAATACACCAGTTAAGGTATATGATACTTTTCCCAGATTAGTAGCATATATACCTATGAAATAGGGTTAAAAATCGTAAAATTTTAAATTTTTCACTTTTTTATTCATTTAGAGATTTTAGGCCATAGTTTATATACATACAAATAAATCAATGTTTCTTACACACGCCATACAGCACCACTTCAAATATTTTCGTAGAAACTATGTGAATGAATAATACTGAAGTGTACTTGTGGGTCGTCAACAGACAAAAGCTTTCCAAATTAATGGTCGTCTTACGGAGAGGTATGTAGAGACGGTAGGTAATAAAATTATATAAAGTTGTGTCTATGCAAAAAAGAGTAATTATAACGTACAATATTGATGATAGAGATAAAAAAACATGAAATTAGTAATTTTTGTCTATGTATCTTTCCACGCATCACGTGAAAACCGATGGAAGGTTTTTTTTTTTTTTTTTTTTTTTTTTTTTTTTTTTTTTAATAAAACTGCACATAGTGATAATTTAAGTCATCACTCAATATATACGATTATTTTCATTCCGATAAGCAACGTAATTTTTGATGATACACAGTAAAAATCTGTAAATTTTGATTTTTTTCCTGTTTGTCCTCGTATCATCCAAAACTAACGAACGAATTTCAACGAAAGGTGTAAAGGTTGGGGAGAAACTATATTAGCCTCTTCCAGACAAGTGTCAACCACTCATTCACATGGTGCACCCTATTTACATGGAAGAGGCTTTGGCGACTGAATGATTCCCAGTATAAGTAATCACTCACTGCTTGCCAACGGTCTGCTGAAACGGGGAGAGGTCCAGGGCACCCTCTTGTCCTTGTGGTTGGAAACGGTCCTTCAAGGTGGATGAATCAGAAATTATCAAAGGCATGGTGATGCAGAAGGCAACGCGAAACCACTGTATTAAAAACTCAAAGGATATACCGAGGACATGTAATAATTAAATACTGAAAGGATATCCCGAGGACATGGAAATTTTATATACGAGTCATCAGAGTGGATAGAAACATTCTACGAATCGGCGCTTGGAATGTTAGAAGTCTGAATAGGACAGGTAGATTAGAAAATTTTAATCGGGAGATGGAACGACTTAAGTTATTGGATTAGAGAGGTTACGTGGAAGGATGCACAGTATTTCTGGTCTTGGGAACTCAAGCTTTCAGTGGAGTTATTAGTGGGGGTTTGTAATGAACAAGAGAGTAGGAAAACAAGTGAGTTTCTTACGAAGAATTTAGTGACAGGATTAGTTTGAAGGGATAGAAACTAAGGCTGCTCCAACCACGTTAGAACAAATGTATATGCCCACGTCATAAGATGATGATGACATAGAGAAAATATATGATAAAGAATTAGTCCAATATATGAAGCGGGAAGAAAATCTATTAATCATTAGTGATTTGAACGTGGTAGTGGGGGAAGGAAAAGAAGGGAAAACTGTAGGAAGTTTTGGTCTAGGAGAAAGAAATGAGCGAGGAATCAGGTTGATAGAATTTTGTGAAAAATATAAACTCAATGTGGCGAAAACAATATTTAACGATCATGCAAAAAGCATACACCTGGTAACGTCCAGGGGCTAGTGATAGATATGAGCTAGATTATTTTTAGTAATAAAAAAAAACAGGAAATGCAAGAAAGCAAAATAAAAGCGGCTGCATGAATAGTGCGAAGAAGTAGAAGAGGGAATGGTCGTAGATGTGGCCTACAGGAGGATCAAACAAAATTTTTGGGAAATGAAGAAAAGATGTATAAATTTAGAAGGTCCGATGGGTTACTTCTTTTAAGCTCAGAAGATAGAGCTAACCAAAGGAAGGAAGGAAATACGTAGAGAAATTGTGTAATGAGGATTATTTGAACCACAGTATACTGGTAAAAGTCTCTTTAGATATTAATGACTTTGGAGATAATGTTTCAGTGACAGAATTTGAACGAGCTTTGAAAGTTTTTAAATCAAATATGGCGGTTGCAATTGGTGACATTCTTGTAGAACTTATTTTTTATCTGCTATGAAGCTGATTTGGTGATTTGTATTTACATGTTAATGATCCATTGGATTTTAATATCCGCCCAATGAAAGGCTGTAAAAATTAATAACTTATTAAACTTTACCACAAAATTAATAAGGAATGCATAATTTCGTCTGATTTATGACTATGCTTGACTCTTGCGCTCATGTTACTTCGTGTTGACCATATAACCATGAAAATGCAGTAATAGTTCACTAGTCTTTGTCGCAAGGCCCCGACTATATCTGAGCGGATGGGGACGAAATGTTATTGATTATTTCAAAATATTACAATTGTTTTACCATCTTTTTTTCAGCGAAAATTATATACCTTTCAAGCATAACATATTCGAATCGCATCAAATAGGTTTTTCTCGCAAACAAACCGACCAGTTGACAACCTGCGCTGTAGTTGCGATGCCACTTCGTCTGTTCCTTACATTTTTTTTTTTTTGAACTGTGTGTAAGTACATGAGACGAACATAAAAATGCACGGAATAATAATAAAAAAAATGTTTTGAGAAATTCCTTTAGGTTTCCGTTTTCACATCTAGAATTGTACTACTTTTTTGACACTATGCTTTGGTAATATTGGAAGGAAACGTGATGTAAAAACGACTAATTGCTGAAAAAAATAAAATCAAGATGCTGCAAAAATCAAAGGATTTACGGTGTTTGTCCTTTTGATGAATCCTTCCATAACGTTTGCTTGCCGGTTTAAAAGATTTCAAAACACTGTAGCTTTCAACTAGTTGTTCACGCTGTGTTTACTTCAGGAGTGTTGGCTAGACGTATTTGTATAATATCATGACGTATTAGTTTCTAACTGGCCCCTCCTATCGCATGCAGAAGGCGACCAGAGTTCTTAGCGAATAGAATACGCCTGGCGGCGCCATTTTAGGGGCAAGAGATCGCGGGAACTTTGAAATCATATAAGAAACCACTGCAGAATGGAAATATTTATGCTGTTAATTGTCCGCATAAGATAGAATGAGTTAACCACAAGCTAATTATAGAAATACCTTTGACTGTGTTACCTCTCCGATTTGTTTTCTTTCTCTCCGAGCAAAGTTAAATTTCTACCCCCATCTTCAAACAGGCAAATTTAATTGATTCTGAAAGATTTTAACTTTTCAATAAAGTAATCCATTTCTAAATATTTATAAATGTAATAATTGAAAACGTGAAGTACACCGATTGAAGAGGTGTGAGCTCAAACTAAGTTTTCTTCTGAAGTTGAGAAACCGTTTTCTATCTGGATAGTACAATTACAAAATCAGTAACAGTTATACCATTCAGAAGAGTATATAAGGAAAATAAATACAAGATATTAAACTTTTTTAATTCTTTTATTGATTATAAAAAATCACAGTTTTGTTTAATTTCTGAGTTATTGACTACTGCTTTCACTATGCATTTTTGCAACATAGTACAGTCTCAGCCTCACATACAAGTCAGTAATTTTATTTGAAAGTAAGATAACATGTGATCCCTCAGTTCGGTGAACAAATTATTAAAATTACATTCCCGAAAAATAGCAGTTTTTATTTTTTGTTTTAAATACGCGTACATTACTTTCAAATCATAATGAATGACTTCTTACTCTTTGTTATGTTCCTCGAATCTTCCTTCTCATATTTGTTTATTTACCGTAATTTTTTGTTTTGTTGTCAATCACTGCTTCATACTTCACATATTTTACAGAATTTTCTGTGTCATACTTATGGTCATGCCGCACATAGTCCTCTTCCTTCTGACTTCTTTATAAATATTTTCCTTTGGAAGAGGTCGAACAACAGTCTTCTGATACTGTTGATAAAACGCACTTCGTACTAGTATGGTAGTAACTGAGAAAAATAGAAACTATTGCCTCAAATATTTTTTTGCAATTACTGTAGAACTTCGGCATATGGAGCAGCTAAGGGATCGTCCATAAACCACGTAGCTCCATTTTGGCCTCCTGGGAAAACCCTCTCCCCCTCCCCCCCACCGCACGTGGCCCACCGTGGCTGTTCCTCTACCCCCCTCCCGAATAGCACGTAGCTTTTTCCCCCTATTGATTCCAGAAGACGTTTTTACTGTTTTCTCTCCTCAGACTATCGTAAATTATATACGGAGATAATTACATGGCGGAAATAAATATTCACATGCTGTTGTGTGTTTTGTAGTTCATTTTAACTGTGACAAATAATATCAATGGGAAGCTACGTGGCGTGGCTCGGAAGCCTCCCCCCTCCCCCACGTAACTTTCTAGCCAGTCCCTATCTCCTCTCGATCGACGCACGTAGTTTGTGGGCGCTCCCGAAAATAATGCAGGCTAGAAGCTTGAAATATTATTTCGAATCCATATGTATGTAATATTGCAAAGCTTGCAGTTTTTACCTGCGATTTGCTGTCTGGGAAACAGAAAATTGTTGGTACCGCAGAAGTTTTCGGGATCTTTTTCTTCCAATTTTCCAGAAACATTCTTCCCCAAAATGGTGTGAAGATATAACACTATATTCCGAAGGATTAAAACCTTCCTAGCCTATTACAGCCAACTCCCTAATTTATTCAAATCTTGGAGTGAAAATTTATAACGAAAGAAAATATTAGACATGTTGTAACAGCCCTAATACCTGTATTTTGAATAGTATTGGACTGTGTGAAATATTTGTAGTGAGCCAAAGTTTGCTTGAAAGTGATTTGATATGTTTATTTTTGTAAATTCTTGTAAATAAGTGTATATAGACTTTGTTTTAGGTAAGAAAATTATTTAAAGACCATTTAATATGTTTAAGAACCGAATGATGCAAGAGAATTTATTAACAGTTTGTAATTCCATGTATAAATGTAAGTTACGATGTCTACAGGACAATTTTCCACCATTTGACAGGATTTCTGTAAATAATTTTGTATTTAAGTATCTCTAATTACCATTTCTAATCATTTTGTAATGTTATTAATTAATTTTGTATCAATTCCGATTGTTTTTAATATGTTTGATTGTTTGAGTGATTGTTAATGATCGAGAAATATCGGGCGGATGCCTTTGAAGAATTCTCGTAAATTCGATAGACTCTATATAAACAGATTGCCTGGACAGAGAAGTTTAGTTTTGCATTAGTATTCATTCAGTGTTACAGAGACATTCATGCAGTGGCGGGGCGAGACCAAAATTTTATGTGGGCGAGATAAGTTTGCGAGGCCCTCTGGAGGCGCAAGATGACAGGGTTTATAAAGTATTTAAAAAAAATTAAATTTTTATTTATAAAAATTCAATCACTTTTACTGTGTATAATATTATTAAATAATGAGTAACAGTATATAATTAAAGAAATAGAAATTTTCTGCTTTTAGCCTTGCTGAGCTCCTTTATTACTATATACTAATCCAACTTAGATGCTACATCTGCTTCAATCGATAAAACTGCCAAAGCTGAAAGTCTTTCCTGACCCTTACGTAAATATTTTTTTTATTAATTTTAATTTTGAAAGCTCCTTTCAGCGGAGGCTGTACTTACTGGTACTATAAGCAAAATCCGTATTACAATACAAATATTTGGGTAAATTTCTTTTAAGTTATTTTCTATTATGTATTGGAGCAGTTGTTTCCCATCTTTAACAAAATCGGGTAAATTTTGGATCATTGTTTGTAACTCTTCAAATAGTTCATAAGGCTGGAAATCGCTGTTCTCGCCTACTCTCAAAACTGTGTGTAGATCTTGGCAGTTTTTTAAAATATGGTCTTTTGGAATTTTTTTAACTTACTCAGATTATAGAGAAATCTGAAATTTTTAAAGTGTTTATTTAAAGACATAAATCTTGAGTCCATATTGTTCAGTATGGAATCAATCATTGCATTAAAAAAATCTCTTTCATACCTACTTTTGGGAGATTGTGCAGGTTCATCGCTGCATTCATAATCGAATGTCTTTTTATTTCTGGCTACCCTTTTATTTTTAAAGTATTTTGACAAATCATAACTGCTTTTTTCAATAAATTGACGAGCTTCGGGTAAGCATTGTTCGAACCCAGTTGTCGATATTCTCTGATCCAGTCACAAAATTTTCGTAATGTTCAAGCGCTATGCTTAAATGCACTTGGACAGATTGCCATAGTTTATTTAGGATATTAACATGCGATAATATCTCATACGATAGATGTAATGATATTACAAACTCTAAGCTGAGCATTTCGTTCAGAATTGAATCACAATCACTAAGTGTGTCTGAATGTTCCGAAAGATTTTTTAGGCTTTCAATACATTCAACATCATCAAATTGAAGTAATAGGGCCTCTACTGCCACGATTCTACTTTCCCACCTTGTGTCTGATAAAGGCTTTATAGTAACTTTCAATTTGCCTTTGATTAATTCCCAGCGTTTGCTGGATACTGAAAATAGAAGATAAATTTTCTGAATAAAACCAAAAAATGATTTTGCTGCCGCAGAGGATGTCTACCAACATCAAATTCCAACTATGACATCCACATGGTGTAAAAAATGCCCTGGGATTAATATTTAATATTCGATTTTTAACTCCACTGTTTATTCCTACCATATTTGCCCCATTGTCATATCCTTGGCCACTGCAGTTTTGAATATCTAATCCATTTTTTTCCAGCTCTTCCAGTATTGCCTTAGTTAGATACTCTCCAGCCGTCTCAGCGACAGCAAGAAATCCGATAAAGTTTTCCTCTATTGATCTACATCTACATATATACTCTGCAATTCACAAAATTGTGGGTGGCAGAGGGTGCTCAGCACCAAAGCTAATCTCTTTGCTGTGCATTCCAATCCCTAATGGTACGAGGGAAAAAAGAATTCATATAAGAATCAGTCCGGCACCTTATTTCTCTAATTTTATCTTTCCTGTCCTTCCGACTCAAATAGGTTGGTGGAAGAAGTATTTCACTACACTCAAAAGTGAAAGTGGGAGTACGCATGTTTACCAATAAGTTTAAACGAAACGTGTGTCGTCTATCTACCAGAGACTCCCAACCTAATCTACTAATCAGTTCTGTGACGCTTTCATAAGGACTGTAGCAAGCGGTAACGAATCGAGCGGCTCTTCTCTGTACTTTCTCTACTTTCGATCAATCCCTTACGAAACGGGTCCCAAATGGCACAACAATAATCCAAATGTGGACGCACAAGAGATTTGTACGCTATCTCCTTTGTTTGTTCATTACAATTTTTCAAGATTCGACCTATGAATCGCAGCCTAGAATTTGCTCAACCTACTAACGAATTAATGTGTATGTCCCATTTCATGTTCCTTTGTACTGTTACTCCCAAATATTTCATAGAATCGGTTGATGTATTGCAGAATCTTATGATAACCGACATTTGTTCAAGTCGAACAGAGTCTCTAGTGCAGTCGAGCAAAATAGAATAATTTTTTCCCTCTTTTACTCATCGAATCACTTCATCAGTAACTGTTTTTGACATCAATAAGATTAATTCATTTTGAATGTTGTGACATAGATAATGGTTTGTTTCTATATTTTCTTTGATAATTCACTCATTGTGTATTTGTAACGTACAAATTAATAATACTTTTTATTCTTTAACTCTCCGGGAACAAAACAGGCAGGACGTTCCGTCGACGTTGGTAACTGAAATAATAAACCAATCGCTTCATGATAATCGGATTTGTGACTAAAACTATCGTAAGCTTTAGAACACAGAAAAGTTGAATTATGCAGATGGTAAGGAGTGAGACGCGGTGATATTCTATACTACCTGCACATCTGAGAAGCCATTAAGCAGCAATTTTTAAAATTTGTTAATAAACTGCACATTTTGAGTCCGGTCGCATGTAGTGGACCGAGCACGGGAAATCGCGTTAGAACAGAAGAAACATGAAAGTAGACGAGAAGCAAACTGAATGAAATAAACCCGGTGGCCGAAGATTCCCCGGTAGAGTCATTGTAACGCCAGCAAATGTTGCTAAGCTATTGATATTGCCATATTAGTTGCTAACTTGTAGGATTTATCGCATTATGATGAGTAAAATATTTAGTCGTAGTCACGGCTTTTAACTGTGCTAATCTGTTTTACTGGTTAAGTTGCTTAAACTTTCGGGCCGCGAGGCCCCTCGGGGCGCGAGGCCGTAGGCGGTCGCCCACGTCGCCCACGCCTTGCGCCGCTTCTGCATTCATGCAAGTTTTCATTCAGTAAGTCAGTATTGCATCTTTGGATTGTAACAACTATGCTTGTGAATGTCGCAGACTTGTTTTGATTGAAAATAAACGAGCATCAACATAACCTTGTTTTTGGTGGACTTTATTAATTAATTAAAGCAGTTATTAAACCACCCAAAGAACCTTAACATGGCGACCGTTGACATGACGAGAAGTTCTTAAACATCTGTGGGATGTTTATCTTCTAAAAAGAATCTGCAGAAAATTGCGACGGATTATCGGCGATAAGCGAAAATAACCTGCGAGGAAATTTCGACCGGCTACGACACGGATTTGACGCCAAGCGGACTTTGCCTAAGGCGGAGATTTCTCCATCAGGAATCGGCTGTAATCTTCCGACGACGAGTGGATTTTCTTCGGGCTCAAAATCGTCTTCCTACAGTGGATTGTGAAAATTGTGGTTAAGTGTTTGAAGTCAGTGTGGTGTTTAATGGTTAAATAAGTGCTTCTAAGTGAAATTTAATGTGATACAAAAGTGAGGAATAACTGTAAGTACGGCATTGAATATTCAAGTGATTTCTTTTGCATGTTATCGTGTGGCAGTTTGGAAAGATTTTAATTTTCCTTAATTTTGTTTTGTATGTTGATTTTGCTAATTACTAAAAATGGCTGATAATCAGAACCTGCAAGCTTTCCTAGAGTCTTTTGTAGCCAGTTTTAATGCAAAGTTTTCCGAATTTGACAACAAATTTTCTGAACTTGATGGTAAATTTGACAGCAAATTTTCTGAATTTAGGAGTGAGTTAAAAAGTGATAATGATAGCAAATTTTCTGAATTTAAAAATGAGTTAAATCTTGACAGCAAATTTTCTGAATTTAAATCTGAGTTGAATCTTGACAGCAAATTTTCTGAAATTAATTCTCAGTTTGCTGTAATCAATGATCAGTTTTCTCAACTGCAACAAAACAATGATAAAATATTCTCTGATTTGACTAAATGTTTTGATGTTAAAATCGCAGAGCAATTTCAGGGTTTTAGCTCTCAATTCAAGGAAGATATTAACAATTTAGATTCTAAATTGGGGAAGGTAGTAACAGAATGTCAGGAGAAATTTGAGAAAGTTACAAAATTTTGTGAACAGAATAAGGTTGAATGTGAAAATTTGATTTATAAAGAGGTGAAGGAAGTCAGTGAAAATTGTGATAAGATGAGGGAGGAATATGTCACTTTATTCCAAGCCAATGATAGTAAAGCTGCTCAAAGGGTCAATGAGTTGAGACAGGAAGTGGTTGGTATAGGGAAAAATGTAAATGCATTGGCAAATCATCAGGAACAACTTACCTAGGGATTGGAGACAACCCAATCTAACGTTAATCAGTTAGAGAAAAGGGTTACTGGGTTGCAGATTCAGTTAAGTCAGGTTCCCTTAACAGGTAATCCAAATTTCAGTGTCGATGTAAAAGAAGAATTTGAATTCTATGATGATAGTGGGAGGCTTCACCCTATTGAATTTATAGATAATTTTGAAAGATCAGATTATTTTAATTTATTACCCGATAGTAAGAAAATTGCACTTGTGGGTAAACATCTAAAATCTTATGCTAGGGCATGGGGTGATAGACAAGCTAGGGAAGTGACTGACTACAAGCTGTTTAAAGAAAACTTTTTGAAACATTTTTGGTCGACAAGCAGGCAGATTCAAGAAAAGAGGGAGTTGATGACTGGAAGGCCCTATAAACCTGGTCGGGAAACTCAACATGATTTTTTTCATAAATGTTGGATCCGTTGTAAGTACCTAGACCATCCTTATGGAGAGGAGGAATTTATTGATTTGATAGGAGCTAGGCTACCTCAGCAAACAAGAAATTTAATTGCCACCTTGGATGTAGTAAATGTGGATAGAGTTTCTGAATTGTTGAAACGCTTGGATGCCCAGGAGTCATTCAATAAACAACATTACCACCATCAACACCATAGGAGGGGCAGCAGGAGTCCCCCTAGAAGGGGTAATGGGTCAAGGGATGGTAGATCCAGGGGACGGTATCGTGATAATTACACAAGGAGGAATGATTATGGGGAAGTGAGAGAACAGAACCCTCAGTCTGAAAGGGAAAGGCAGCATGGAGGGCAGGCAAACTAAAGACCACCTCTGTGACGGGCCCCGCAGTGGTGGGTAAGATGGTGGGTCCAGGTACCAACTGCTATAGCGTTAATACTATTTTCATGAATAATCCCCGAGAAGATTTATTGGAAGAGGTGGGGGTAGCAGCAAGTGAATTTCAGGATAAGGTTATGATAGATGTAATTAATGATGTTGATGATGTAAAGGTTTATAATAAGATAAAGCGGGAAGGGAACCACCATAGTACCTTATCACTAGAATCAGTGTGCGAAAGTAATAATTTTCATGTAGAAGATTTTCGAATGGTCACTGCTTAATTACAAAAAGGGGTGCAGAATTTATAGTGCATACTACAGTGTGGCTATCAGAAACTTGTAAGGTCCAGAATGGCATAGTTGGGACTATGTGTGCTAGGATAGGTGGTAATGAAGTTTGTAGAAGTGCTGAAATCGAGGAGTTTCTCAGATATCTTGAAGATGAAGGTGATACAGTGGTGTGGATAGGAGACCCAGATGAGGAGGAGAATTGTAAGTCAAAGTATTTGTCTTCTGAAGAGAGAGAGGTTGAAAAGCCATATGTACCAATCCCTAAGTTGGAAAAATGTCCTAATTTTGACCTAGCTGATACGTTATTTAGCTCTTTATTTGGTGTAGATGATGACATTGAAGAAATGGGTGGGAGTAAGGATTTATTTGAACCAGTTTCTAATTTGGAAAATTGTACAGAATGTGACTTAGATGACACTATGTTTTGTACTCTCTTTGATGTGGAAGCTGATAGTGAAGTAGTAGTTGCTGAGAAAAATAATTATTTGGTGGATGAAGTCAGTAAGCCAGATGTTAAAACAGTTTTAGGTACTGATTCATATAATTTGGTAAGTTTAAGTAGCAATCAGATGATGAAGAGAGGGGTTGGGAGTAATGATGGACTAAACTGTAGTAGTGAGAATAATAAATTTGTATTACCAGTTGAGTCAGCAACATTGCGTTTAAGTGACAATCAATTTGCTAAAACAGAACCATTGTATGTCTCAGCTGTTGCGTGGTTGTACCAAAGTCTGTTGTCTGAGATGATTGGAAGTTTGTGTTTCTGTATGTATATAATGAAGCTTTGTGAAAATAGAAATGTAATATTAAATGTGTATACAAAAGTTGAAGAAAACTGGAAGGTTAGGAAAAAGTAACTTACATGGTTCTGGGTTTCCAGGGAAGTCCTGGAACCCACTTATGAGAATTAATTGAAATGCATGGTTTGGGGAGGGGTCCCTACATGTAAATATCTAATTTTGTAAATAAGTTTGTGAATTGATGCTTGTAAATAGTTTGTGTGAGTACTTAAGTTCAGATGCAGATGTAAGTATTTTACTGTATAATTTGTGACAGTTTTGTGTAGAAACTTTTGATGTTTTCATGATGTTGTGACTTTCTACATTGAGATGACAAATTATCAGCTGTAAAATGTAAATAGACTGTTGTCATAAACAAGCAGACATCAAGTGTGTAATTTGGAGTGAAAATAATTGTAACTTAAGGTGATGGCATTGAACGTTTGTTGTGTAAACACAGTAACTGAAAAAATGATTGGATCTGAGAAAAGACAATTATTGTAAAATCAGTGTCATGGACTATGTGCAGATGTTGTATGAAGAATTGTATTTGTTCATTGTAAAAGTCATTATGGTTGATTGATTGTAATCTGTTCGTGTCTGTATTATGTGTACATTCAACCTGCTTAGATTCGTGACGGATTCAATCAATTTTATCTGTGTAAAATTAAGTGAATCCTGGGGAGGGGTTGTAACAGCCCTAATACCTGTATTTTGAATAGTATTGGACTGTGTGAAATATTTGTAGTGAGCCAAAGTTTGCTTGAAAGTGATTTGATATGTTTATTTTGTAAATTCTTGTAAATAAGTGTATATAGACTTTGTTTTAGGTAAGAAAATTATTTAAAGACCATTTAATATGTTTAAGAACCGAATGATGCAAGAGAATTTATTAAAAGTTTGTAATTCCATGTATAAATGTAAGTTACGATGTCTACAGGACAATTTTCCACCATTTGACAGGATTTCTGTAAATAATTTTGTATTTAAGTATCTCTAATTACCATTTCTAATCATTTTGTAATGTTATTAATTAATTTTGTATCAATTCCGATTGTTTTTAATATGTTTGATTGTTTGAGTGATTGTTAATGATCGAGAAATATCGGGCGGATGCCTTTGAAGAATTCTCGTAAATTCGATAGACTCTATATAAACAGATTGCCTGGACAGAGAAGTTTAGTTTTGCATTAGTATTCATTCAGTGTTACAGAGACATTCATGCAAGTTTTCATTCAGTAAGTCAGTATTGCATCTTTGGATTGTAACAACTATGCTTGTGAATGTCGCAGACTTGTTTTGATTGAAAATAAACGAGCATCAACATAACCTTGTTTTTGGTGGACTTTATTAATTAATTAAAGCAGTTATTAAACCACCCAAAGAACCTTAACAATGTGATCAACATGGTTAGATCACATCCAGTGGTTAAGATAGTAAAAGATTGTGAACTTATTTAAATGCATAATTACTTGTGAAACGATACATTTATGCCTCTTGCAGCACGATTGGTGCAGTTATATGCCTCACGAGTCTTCGCATTCTTAGAAAACACGTGTAAGCAAAAAGACATGACCACAAGGACACAAATGAATATTCTCATTGCTCCCGGTTGCCCCTAATATGGCGGCAGGGGCATCGTTCATTTTGCGAAGGAACACTAGCACCGTTGCTCCTTCTAGTGTATAATATTCAAACTTCTTTGGTTTCTAACAATAATACGAGATTGACAATGGAAATATGTGAGAAACGCTTGCCTGATTGAACTTAAAAACATAAGCGGTACAATAATAATATTATTTACTGCTTTTTGTTATTGCTGGCCCATTTACTAATAATACAGTCCGGTCACCTCCTGGTCCAAAAATTTTTGTGCGAGATCAGGCTTGCCAACACAAACAGCGGAATGGAATAAAATACGAGCTAAAGTGCACACCATCTGCAACGAAGCTCATCTAAGTTTAGACAGCTGAGTCTACAGTGCCATGGATTCCCCACAAATTAGGTTTTATGAAGGCAACCCGCTGGATAATTTAAACGTTACGCGGAATTTGATGGCCCCTTGTCGTTTCTCAGATTAAGACCAAAATGCTACCCCATCATAATATGTTGCTTTGAATGTCAAGATAGCTGTTGGCAAAGGCGTTAGTTAATGTCTTAGCGAGAGATTAAAGTATAAACCTTTTAAACAAAACGCATTTTTTTCTAACTTACCATCAACTTGGATTTATGAAAGATCTGCAAGAACTATGACAATAAGCTTCTAGTTACACAAACGTCTTTCGTTCGTAGGTTTAATTTAATTTAATTTAACTGCGATCAAACGCATGCTCCGGTGATAATTTCCCTAATTTTTCCTTTCATTTTTCCACTTACTTTTGCCCCTACTAATTTCAACTTTAATTTTTTTTTTAGCGTTTTTGGTAAATTATTCATCATTTATTTTGGTAAGTTATTCTAATCCTTGACCCCTTTACCTACGAAAGAAAATCTTCCCACACCCTTTTTGCCTGAAATCAAGTGCCAGTTTGTGCCTATGGTCTTTTCTCTTCCATGCACCTCTTTTAATTCTTCCACCATTATATTTCTATGCCCCATCACCAATATATGCCTTGTACACTACCACTGTCTTTCAATGAACCTCATTTCAGCTCCATTATCATATCAGTTACTGATTGTGTTCTGCGGTAATTTACAGATACAATTCTAGCAGCGCTTCTTTGTACCACTCCACTCCTCTCCCCGCCAAAAATCTTGTATTTGACACCCAAAACGTGAATCCCGTACTACAATATCATATTCATGAAATTGTCTGGCCAAAGTTTAATTTAACTTAATTTAATTGCAATGCTCCGCTTGCAATTTTCCTACACACCCAACTTCCCCAACTCACCTACATTTGCCCTCTACAAATTTTAACTTTAAATTCTTTTAACGCTTTCGGTAAGTTATTCATTAATTCCCTAGGTAACTCATTCCAATCCCTGACGCCCTTACTTAAAAAAAGAAAATCTTCCCACACCCCTGTTCCTGAAATCGAGTGCCAGCTTGTGGTCATGGTCTTCTTTTTTCTTCCATGCACTACTTTTCATACATGCTCCAATATCTTTCCATGCCTCATCGCCAGTATACGCTCTGTACACTCCCATGACCCTCCTCCTGTCTTGCAATGATTCACATATAGCATTATGTCATCTGCAAACAATATAATTTCATATTAGTAAACAATCAACACAATTATTCATTAGAATAATGAATAACAATGGTCCCAATACGCTGCTACCCTGCGGCACTCCCATTTTTACTTCCTTTATCATATCTGTTACTGATTGCATTCTGCGATAATTTCCAGGAACAAATCTAGCTGCCCTTTTTTGCAACCTCTCTAATTCCTGTATTTGATACGCAAAATGTGAGTCCCATACTGCACTACCATATTCGAGCAATGGCCTGACCCAAGTTTTGTAACCCAATTCCTTTACTTCTCTCGTGCATCCCCTCATCACTCTCTCCAATAGGTGCAGAATTTTGAAACCTTTTCCTACCACCTATCCAATGTGTCCACCCCAGTTAAGCTTGTTATCAAATGCAATGCCAAGATATTTACATTTCAAGTCTTCAGTAAGCAATTCTTTCCCTACCTTATATTCATAAATAACCTTTTGTTTTTTATTTGTGTATCTTCTTTGCATTTATCTTCATCCCATGTTTACCAACCCAACTAGATATCCTGTCCAGATCACGCTGCAACTGTTTACAGTCCTCAATCGTTTTGATCCTTTCATATAGCATTATGTCATCTGCAAACAACCTAATTTCAGATAGTAAAAAATTAACACAATTATTAATTAGAATAATGAATAGCAATGGTACCAATACACAACCTTGCGGCACTCCCATTTTTACTTCCACTTCTTTCGATACTGCATTTCCTACCCTAACTTTCTGTTTTCTACCTTTTAAAAATTCTGCTACCCAACAAATTACTTTCTCATCCACTCCAATAGTTTTTACTTTATTTACTACCATTTTATGGCTCACTCTGTCAAACGCCTTTGAAAGATGTGGTGCTACACTATCAATTTGGCTTACCCTGTCCATTTCATCTGAAATATCTTGCATATATCTCACCAACTGATATTCGCATGAATAACCTTGCCTAAACCCATGTTGCCTACTTGAAAACCACTTACGTTCCTCACATACATTTCTGATGTGTTTGCATATCCATTAATTTACCTACCACTGAAGTCAAACTGATTGGCCTGTAATTTTCGACTCTATTTCTCACCCCTCCTTTATGTACCAGTACTACTATTACACTTTTCCAGTCCTGTGGTAAGCAGCAAGTATCCAGACTCAATTTAAATTATATTTCAAGATAAGGTATAATGTCACATCCATCTATCTTTAAGATATCTGTAGTAATTGGAAGTTGTAACCAATTTCCTTCATCTCTCATAATTATCTCCAAAAAGAATTTTGAAACCTTTTACTACTAACTTTCCAATGAAGGGGTTACCGCAAGGTGCCGATAAGAGTTCTCCAGGGGCCGATTAATACACGTGCCGAAAGAGGGTCGATTAATACGAAAGCATCTGGCAACTGTACTAATGTTGCAAACATGTTATGAACGCTATTAGTTTATTATACACAGACATTTGGTTCACTGTTACACTCCAGTAGTGTTGCCGCTCTAAGTATTTTATGTCTAAATGTGGATATTTTGTCCTTTACAGAGAAAATATTGTAGCATATCGAAAATCGTTAAATTTAGATGCTTTTTTGAAATTATCTTTCATCTACCTAATAGCACTGAATTTTAGGTATAATTATTTGTCCTTTCCATTCTAAATATTTATTGTTAGGAAAAGGTGGCTACACTGCACCCTGAGAAAGAACAGACAGTTCTTTATAGCTCATAGTGGAATAAGTTGCGTCTCTTACTGCTGCTGTGCTGCAAACGTATTGTGTTTTTTTTTTCGTATTAAAAATCTGATTTTAATACCCACAATGTCGGTTCCAATGCTAACAAGAAATGCGGATAATATCCACACGAGTATCTGATATATGGTTTTATGCCTTCGTTTGATAATGAAACTATTCCTATGTGTTTGTACGTGAAAAAACACTTTCAGCAATGTTGCTATGAAACCGGTGAAAATGAAAGACTACTAGGAAAGGACTCATTCTGGTAAGATAAACAAAGATTTCGAGTATTTCAAAATGCTTAAAAAGAAATTGAGAGTCCCGCCAAATTTTAGAACATATTTGAAGTCGTCTGCTAGTGCTGATAGTGATGGAAGACTCAATATAGCAAGAAAGACAAACTGTACACTATTGGTGAACTTAAGAATCAACTTTCGGAAATTCAGATATTCTCATGGCTTATGTTAGGTTTCACATCCCATCCATGAATGACACTGTTAATGAATTTCTACTTGCTAAATATTTTTAAACTGATTCAAAATTTTTTTATGTTTGCAAGATATATGAACAAGCACAACGTTCCTTTCGGGAATGTTACTGCAGTAGTTACTGATGGTAGGCTGTTTCACAAAATTTTTCGTCTTTCTGAAGAATAAGGTTTCTATAGTACGTATTGTTCACTGTCTCCTACACAAGGTGCATCTTGTAACCAAAAAACTGAGTGGCGAACTTCGTGATTAGTGATGATTCGGTACAAGTAAATGCGAGTAAGTACTCGATACTTTGTTTCGATACCGAGTACTTTTCGTATTCGAATTACTTCATTCAATACTTACTCGGTATCGGAAGAAAAGTAGTTGTATCGAATCGGAAGTATCGAAACGCACCCGATGTTAAATTCTAAACGCATCAACCCTTGTACGTCACTCAGCCACACCTACCAAATTAATTTCTCTTTGATGTCAAGTTGATAGCATTGAAAATCAAACAAAATCAGTCTTACAATAGGCAACTGCCACAGACAATCTAATCTCAAATAGTTTGTTTTAGGTCCCTATTTCATTGTAATAAAGTCGTACTTCACTATGCCTGGCCTATGGTCGCTCCCGCGCAGCTCCACACAAAAACTAAAAGATATAGTTCAGAGCAACTAAGTAGGCCATGTGAATCGGAAGAAGAAGCTGCTTCAGCTATCTTTTTACAGGAATATGACTTCTGGAAACATTACAAAAAGAGCTAGCTCACGACCACAAAAAGAAAACGCACCGTATTGACAAAGCCTCTATCTACTTGGGGAGCGTTCATAAACCACGTAGCTCCATTTGGCCTCTTTGAACCCCCTTTCCTCCCCACGTAGCCCGACGTGGCTTTTGTCTCTACCCTCCCCTTCCCCATATAGCACGCAGCTTTTTTCCCTATTGATTTAAGACATTTTGTTCTGTTTTCTTTTGTCAGACAATAGTAAATTACATATGGAGGTAATAAAATGACGGAAATAAATATTTACATGCTGTTGAGTGTTATGTACCTCATTATAACTGTGACCACCAATAATATGAATGAAAAGCTACGTGGCCTGGCTCGGAACTCCCCCCCCCCCCCTTTTCCCACGTAGGTCTCCAGCAAACCTCTCTCCCTTTTCCCTAGACAAAGCTACGTAGATTATGGACGTTCCCTTGTCAAACACTGTAACGTATCTAAAAAACAATTCGTTTACAGAATGGGAAGAAATGAAACTTATATTTCTTTGTCTGTATAAATACGCACAACTGTATCTTAATGTTGAAGCAACGTCAGTGCCGAGTGAATGTTTGTTTTAAGGCATTTGAAACAATGACAAACACAAGAAACAAGCTGTCCCCAATATATTTGGAACAACTGCTTTTTAACAAAACAAAAAGTGTTAAAATTATAATAAATAAATATTTAAAGATCAGACAAAACCTTCAAAGTTTACTTACTATGTGGGCTTTATTAAAATTTATTTGCTTTTACTACACTAGGCAAATAAAATAAATAATTAAGCAAAATGTCACGTATATTCTTACATTTCGACATTAGTTTTTTTTTAAAGTATCGATATGAGTAAGTATCGATACTTTTGCAGTAATCACATGAGTAAGTATCGTAAGACAATTCGAGTACTACTCATTTGCGTAGGTATCGATACTTTGATGGTATCGGAACATCACTATTCGTGATACTCTAAAAGTGTGCACGAGGTTAATAAATAAAATTAAAGCTCATCCTCTCAATTACCGACTGTTTGCGAAGTTATATGAAAAAGTGTTGAAACTTTCAAACAATTAATTTTTCATACTGAGGTAAGGTGGTTGTCAAGAGGAGATAGTTCCCAGAGGCTTGTTGACTCATTTGAAGAGTTTCCATCATTATGTGACGAGTTAAGATAGTGCACGAACCATATTTTCTCTCTGCCAGACCTTTATTCGAAATTTAATTAAGTACGGAAGCGTTTGCAAAGAAAAGCATTACAACTGTTCAAGCTCGAACAATAATAATGGCCTTTCAAGTAAAAACGAAGCTGTTTAAGTCTTCACTGGCACGAAACGATTTGAATATTTTTCAAACTTGCGAGTTCTAAACCAAAATGGAAATGATTTCCGACCTTGATTTGGAGATTATAATAAACATCATGACAAATTAAGAGAAGACTTTAAAGCACGTGTCGAAGACTTGGAGAATATGCATGTTCCCCGAATGGTCTGCTATTCCATTTGATGTAAAAATAGAAAATGAATGTAGTGAACCTAGCTTGGAAGATGAACTGATTGAAATATGTGTGGATCTCGAAACTAAAGCGTTGTTAAAAAATAAAAACCTCAGTGGATTTTGGAGCAATAACAATTTTGCTACTAAACATCTGTGTGAATTTAGCTTCACATCTCTTGAATTTATTTTTTATTCCGTGTCAAAAGCTTTACAATTACAATTGTTGGAAACACAGTATTAACAATAACAGAATAAAACAGAAAGATAGAAAAAAGGATAGCAACTCAAATCATATTACAGATGACCAAAAATATGCTACTCTTACAGCGTTGTCACTGGTGTTAAGGTCTTGCGAGGTGCAGGGTGACGGGCACTGCGGCCATTTGTATACTTTAAATGCAATCACTGTCTGTTTCTGCGATATTTTACTTCATTCCTTGACTTCTTTACGTTTAAATGGCGACTTAAGCAAAATTTATATTCATCTTGCTTCATTACCATATTAGTTACTGAGTGTGTTGTACTATAATTCCTAATAACATATCCAATTGACCTCCTTTGCATTCCCTACAATTTCAGTATTTAATACCGATAATGTGGATCTAACACCATTCCTCCACAGTCAAGGTAGGAACTCACCAAAGTTTCATAGCCCTGTTCCCTGGTTCAAGTCCCCTTTACTTTCTCTGTAGGTGCAAGGATTGAAACCTATGTCTGGCCAAATGAGGTTATTGTAAAATGACATATCAAGATATTTAAATTCTTTTTTTTCTCATCCAGAAATTCCCTTTAAAATATACTCACTCAAAAACTTTTGTTTTGTTTTTTCCATGTAAGAGGTTTAGTCACTGAATGCAAAGCAGTAAGTTGTAAAATTATTTTCCGTTCTTGGCTTGTTCAACGATTATTGATCAGCCACCCTTGAGTGAAATATCCACTGCTTTAACCCGTGATAAAACACATACGAACTGGTTGTGTTTACTTACTTTGAGAATGTCCGACTGGCTGTTGAGGTCGATGGGTATCACCATGGGCTCCTTCGAAGGAGCAGCAGTAGCCACCGGGTGCCATGCCTCCTAAAAAAGGGTCGCACCGGGTCACAAACAAACATACACCTACCCACCTCCAGTATCACCGTGCCACGATGTCCTCATCGTAAGACCGGAAACCATTCCTTAAGCAAGTTGCCTCGAGTAAATTCAGCGAAACGAAGCATGTGGGGCAGGCTTAGTTTTACAAAAGGTTGACACTTCGTAAAGTCCGGCAAGTTATGCTTCCACGCTTCTTGATTTCTTCCAACAGAGCTGTTGGATGTTAGTGTGAGAGAAGGAGTTGATTCGAGACGAGTGCGCTGTAGTACCCTTTAAAGAAACCATTACTACAATTTGGCCTGGATAGTGATTTGTGGGAAATGATGGAAAGCAAAATCTGAAATGATCGGTGTGGTTATCGAATCCACGCCCTTTCGAATGCCAGTTCCTAACATTAAACACTGTCGCGCATGGATGGCTATGCTCTAGCTCACACAACGAAACATTTCGTGGAACGAATTCCTGAAAACTCTATTTTATATGGATGTAATACGTTAAATATTTTCTGTGGTCTGCTAGTGTTTCAAATATGCTGAAGTAATCCTTTTTATCTATCACCAAACCATGCATTCCTCCGGCGTCACCAAAAATGCGAAGTGTGTTGTTTAATACTACCACCTGCCAGGAACTCATGTGGTTTTTAACACAGCGACACGTGATCGCCGCGTATCGACGTTTCAGTGTGACTTGTCTTTATGTTCGTTTCGAAAGAATGCTGATCTAAACTGAATCATTCCTTTTCCTGATCTTTAACATGATATCCTGAAATTTCTAGAATGAGCTGTTTTATTTCTCAGAAGATTTGCGGTAAAAGTCTAAATTTGTAAGTGCTGTGAGTAAAATGAGTGAGAATTATCGATATTTTATTTCAGAGGACTGGACTGTCGCATTGTTCAAGGGTTAGGTAAAGTAACACAGTAACAAGTCACAGCCTAATTGAAACTGGAATGAAGAGATTAATGTTAATGTGTCAATAGCATAATGTTATTACATTTCTTTCAAAATCAATGATAGTAACAATATTAGGGAGGGATTCCAAAGAATTTGTGAAACATGGAAATCAGTGATCAATCTTTACCTCCTGAGCCTCACCTGTTAGATAGCGAGCTACCCTGCTCGATATTACTCGGTAGAATGACCGGCAGTCACAAGGAGAATACTTTGTAGGAGGCTGACCTTTAAGAGTAGGTGAATTTTTCAAATTTGAATTTAGCATTAGCTTACAAGGATAAAAAAATCAGTTATTTTACGATTTGCTGTTATCAGAACATACTGAGAATTTTAGAAAGTTCCTGAATCGCATAAGCAAAATACCGAAGGAACATTTTGAACTAAATATAAACCAAAACAAGACATAAGTGACGAAATGTGTCAGAAATGTTAGCAATGATAGAAGATTAAATATAAAATCAGGATTTGATGCAATAGGAGAAGTAAGTGGAATTCTGTTACTTGAGAAATAAAATTACAACTGATGTCCGAAGCAAGACTGACGTCAAAAGCAGAATAGCACTAGTTAAAAGAGCCTTCTTGTAACAGAGAAATCTATTAATTTCAAATATGATCTTGGACTAAGAAAAGTACTTTTTCAAACAATATGTGCGTAGCACAGCAGTTTATCGGTAGCGGAGCATGGATTTTGGTAATTCCAGACGGGAAGGAACAATAGAAAGCATTTGAAATGTGGTAAAATGCAGAAAATTAAGGTGGCCAGATTAAGTGTGAAATGGATTTATTTTTGAAATGATGAGTGATGAAATAAATTTGCGGAAGAGTCCTTACAGAAAGAAGGGACAGGATGATGGGCCACATTTTAAGACATGGGGAGATTGGTTTTAATTTATTAGCGGAGGGAACAGTGGAAGGAAAGAATTGGTAGAGGAAGACAAGAGATTAGAATGAAGCAGATAACTGATTGACTTAGGTTGTCATCAAACCATTCAAGAGGCTAATGACATCAAAAAAAGGAAGATTTATGTTATAGTGTTAAGTTCAGCGGCTTTAGTAGTAATTCCAATTCCCTTTTGTAATGTATAAACGTTATTAGGAGTCTCGTCCTCCCAGCAGCTCGCCAGGTGCGCGCGTGTCACTCAGCAAACAACTCGCCGCGTGCCAGAGCCGCAAATAAAGACAGCCTGGCACGGTCGTCAGAGTCACGGCACTACGGCTCATCATCACTGCGCTGGAATGGGGGGTTTCTAGGGAGTAAAATCACCACCAGTGGAAGAGTAGAGAATAACAATTTTATAACCTGATGATTAAGTACTTATATAATGTTGGAAAGTGGAACATACAGAAGGAAACCAAAATCTTGATTTATCCAACAAATACTGACATATGGTTGCGAAGCAGAGGACATAGATGAAAAGAAAATTATGGCAGACTGCCGGCGGCGGAGATGGGGAAACACCAAGTATGAGAAAACGACAAAAGCCATAATCAGGTCAGCAGGGCCTCTGATTTGAGGACGAGTCCATTATAACTTCCCTGTTTAAGGAAGTTGGCCCACATTGGTGGATATCAACGAAGTTACCGCAGCGATTGAATACCCCTGATGCAATACGACAGTATATATCATGAAAAAGGAAATAAAAGAGAATGCTGGTAGTAAAGGAAGACAATGTTTGCAGCAGGCATCTCTATCTGCGTTTAAAGACACCTATACATCATCTGAAGAAGAGATTTCCAAAGTTGACAGAACAAAACACTGTTGCGACCAAGAATGTCGTCTGCGGAGCGACAGGAAAGTTATCGTGAAAAATAGACTTGGAATATACTGTGTCGTCATCTTCAACAGAACGTCAATATTGGGAGAGCAGGGGACCCGTTCGACCGCGTTATTCAATTACGAAATAAGTTGCAATGTTCAGAACAGAACATGTCTGGATCCCACATAACCGTAAAAATGCTTTCCTTCATATCTCATTTCATCGTCCTATATTCAATGGTGTGCTTCGATAACACAGCCAAAATTAAGCACTGCTCGTATTGATGGATTAATGTCGCTGTGAGTAACAAATAAAACACAATGAATTATAAACCTAATTCCATATTTTTTTCACTGTGGGAAGAAGTTGTTACAACCAAAAACTGGTTCGGCTGTACAAATAACACAGGTTTTTCCTACATTGCGCAAATCATACGGGATTACCTCCCGTATTCCTAAGGAAGAGTAGGATAAAAATTGTGACGTTGCTAAGGACTGCGGTGTGACAGCGGTGAAACATTTTTAACCACATTTGTCGTATTATATACTGTTTAGAAACCTCTTAAGCCACATAGCCATAGGAAAATCGTTCATCTAGGTGTCGTGGGCTGTGGGTGGAGTAATTGTGAAGCACCTTCTTTAACGAAAAAAAAATGAGTTATTGTACCGACTAAATATTGTATCTCTAAAATTACTTTAGGCGTCACGAAGGGTGGAAATATCACATAAGATTCACACGAGGGACATTGATGGCGTAATGACAAGTCGCAAATCTCCTCAGGCAGAAGGTTAGAGTTGGTCTTTTTACAAGAAGAAAACCGCAAAACATAATGGAAGAACGGTAAAGCTCGGGCTTAGCATTTGGGAAAAGAGCAGAGGTTGTTCCAGATTTCGGTTTCCATGTTTCCGCTGCAGGATAAGGATGCCAGTTCACTTTGACTGCTCAGGTGTCCAACTCGTCGTTCATACAGCATTTTAATGATAAAAAAGTATGACAGCTTCGGCTTCAACCAAAGCAAAAGAGAGGATGATAAAAAGAATGCACTGAAGAGATACTAAATTCCTTTTATAACCAAAAAATTAAAGAATGTGCCATTTTTAAAATGTGAGTTTGTAACCAAAGATTACATATTTGATAGAAATTATTAAATCTGATTCTCTCTAAGTATTTATCTATGCGCTTGGCCGAAACAAAAATCTTAAAATTAAAATTTCTTCTAAAAATTATTTTTCATGAAACACTGTTATGTGAGTTGTACGACGTTTGGAAAGATTGCAACAACGCCTGCCCTCAGGTTTTATTCAGTGACCAGACACTTGCACGTGCCACCCGCCAGTGTGGTCCAGTGCGCTGAGGCGCTCGACCAGGCCTCCCGCGTACCCGCCGCGCCGTCTTCACTGCTGCCTCATTAACTATATACGTATTTTCCCTAACGAATTACGCTTATCACATACAGAACATAGTTACACATTTCGCAAACAGATGGCAACTCACCTCTTCGTCTATTTTTAACTGGCAGTAGGTACATAATGCTTGTGGTCAGCTAGGGTATGCGGCTTTTAAAACAAAGCTCTAAATTTTACCGGGGCAATGTTGAGTAATAAAACTCATTATAGACAACCGACACCTAATTTTGGGTAAAGAGGGCGAAGAAGCATATACTTGCACATGCACGTCTTGAAGTTGGTGCTTGCTAAGCAAACTTTTCAAGGAGAAACGAACATTTCTAAACGCCAGCAATTTTAAAAGACCACTATACTGGAAACGGACTTGTTGAAATGAGTAGGAACTATTTCCACGGAATTTGCGTGCAGGTTTGGAAACAGAAGGTGGGGCAGGGTACTGAGTCGTCATCCATTCATGAAGTAGGTCGTGCACAGTTGAAAATCGTGCTTTACGCCCAGATTGCTTACGCGTCACAGCCCATCAGCGTGTTGGCTACACGGAACTAATAGTCTCTCTGTTCTCTCGGAGAGCGGATAAGACACTGCATCCAGAAGGAGCCAGTGGGTGGATGCAAACGCAGATGGTTGATTCATCCATCAGACGTTCTGTAAACACCTCAATCAAAGTAGTAGCTACAAGCATCTCAGCGATGCAAAATTGGAGCAGTTTCCAAAAAAATGACATTTTTGTATCTACTTGTTAAACAAACTGTCGGTGTGAAAAAACCAATTTCGTTTGGGCGTTCTTCTAACTGCATTACAAATTTGCAAAGGTGTAAGATGTTCGGGTGGCCAACTTATCCGCCGCATTCCTGGTGATTGAAAGTGCCTGGTGTGTTTGGTAACCTTCATTTCTCGCAAAGCTTTTTTTATTATTATTATTAACTTTGAAGCACGTTCATGTAAAACTGGACATGCGTGGTATGGCGGACGCGAATTACGTAATGCGGGTAGCCTGTCAGTGGCTGATGTTATTAGGAATCGTGGTTGTCTTGTGCTATCCACAATAGATTGCACATCGTCGGAAAATACTTTTGTGGATGCAGTGGAAACTGTCTTACAGATAATATAGAATTCAATTTACCTCCTTTCTTTTTTAAAAAAATACTTGTAAGCATCAGCCAGCCTCGTATTTACTTTTTTAAAAGCATTAAAAATCGATAGTTATGCTGAATGAATTAAAGCGTTGCTTATTGGTAACGTAGAGGAACGGCCGGTACACGTAATTACCGTCCTGATTTACTCCGGTCTGTCATCCGGGAAAACGCGGGATCAAAAAACTGTCCGGCCATCCATGATTTCCCTAAATCACTCCAGGCGAAAGCCGAAATGGTTCCTTGAAAAGACGATGGACGAATTCCTTCCCGTTCCTTGCCCCCAATCCAATATCGTTTCTGATGACATTGACGTGGACGAGGCGTTTAACCCGAATCAAATAAAAGTCCTGACTTCTGTTTTAGGTGGTAATATAAACTATGATCAGTGGGTCATCGATTTCTGCTCTAGTAAGAAATCATCTCACAGAGTAACACGAAACATAGAGCAAAGTTTAAATGGCTCACAGGCAGATGGCGAATCATGGGATTTGGTGTGGAAAACAAAAATATATTTTGCGACAAGCCGCTATGAAAAGAACAATCACATTAAAAATAAAAGCGCATTCTGCGAAAAATGGGGATACTTAAATGGAAATGATGTATTACAAAGAGAAACAAAACTTCGTATGCAGTTAGGAACTAATAAATTCCTGGAAAATGTTATCTCTCAAGCGAAAATCAGATAGCGTGAAACTTTAACCGGAACAGAGAATTTTCAGCCATTTTCTAATTAAGAGGAACAGGTTGATTTTTCAGCACTAGAAATATGTATTAGGGATGTATAATACTGTGACTTCATTGATACTTCATTATCAAAAGCCCTTAGATAGCTAGTAAATTTATTGGTATTCCAGGTAATAACATTAGCTTATCTATGTTTTCTAAGGTATTTATAGAAGCTGAGGATAATTTTGATTTTATTTTAATAACTACATGTTTCCTTATCGTGATATAAATAAATTTGAACGAAAGTATTAACGACGTAAATTCTTACAGTTCGCTGAAGGGAATCACGTGCAAGCAAATACATAGAATACTTGATGTATATATATATATACACTGTAGATAAAATACAATGAATCAGTCAGGAATTTTAATGTACTGCCATAAGAAAAAATATGTACTAAATTGTAACGACACAACTTTGGTAGCTAACTTCATACCACGTTAGCATTCCAAGTTGCTAATTGAAAACGTAGAAGCAATAATTAAACGAAGTTTATTAGTTTCTAGACACTGCAAGTAATATCACTCTTTATTAGCTATATGTGAATCTTCATGAGACCCAAGAAAACGTCATAAACGTAATTATATACACTAACCCATCTGGAATCAATTTGTAGACTTTATAATACCATGACGTTTAGGCGCATAGGGAGAAGAAGAAGTAAAACTTATCAAAGAACATTTTTGGCTGTGGAAAAGTGAATTAGTCATTTAATAAATAATCGAGGTTTATATTTGTGCAGTATCTGACAAACTTTTCGTAATTATATCAAATTTTAGAGGCAGGAATTTTTTCAATACGAATTTATCTAGTCTCTTATATGCTCTAATTTGTTAAGCGATTTCACACCTGTTGTACACTTGGTGGTATACTATTTTAGTTAGCTCGAAGGGAAGATTGTTTTATCAAGTTATAAAGATCACCTGAAACTTCCGAAACCCTGATTATAACACGGACTAAACGAAGGTTGGGATGGTTCCTTGAAAAAACATCATCACTAAATTCCTTCCCGTTTCTTGCCTTGTATCCTTTTCCGCCTCTCATGCCCTAGACATCTAAGAGGCGTAAAGCACGAAAAAAACAAACAGTGACAGTGGAATTGTAAAATACCTGTTTCCTCCGGTCTACGTCGAGAATGCGTATATGGAGAAAGAAAATTTCGAGACAGTACTGTAAGGTTTTGGGTAATTAAAAAGTCCGTTTGCTCTTGTTTTAAGAGGAGAAATACATCTGCAGATGTACTAAGTGATACATAACCGGCGTTAATTGTGAATAGATTATTTAATGTTCACAGTAGTGTCCTGGATTTTAGGTTATGTAGGAGGGCAGGCAAATGAAAAGTTTTTCTTAAGAAATATTCTGCCATCTCAAGAATTTGTGTTGGTAACGGTTTCAAAATACGACAAAAATATGTGTGATCAAAGTCTATGTGGGTCACCAGCGCTGTTTATAGTTTCAGAGAAGCTAACTAGTTGTTCAGCATCAAAATATCATAGAGTAACGGAAAAAGCAGAACATTTAAGGAAATTGGAAGCGGAAAATAATGATGTATTAGCATTGACACTACTTGTGTAAATCATAGTTAAACAGCTTTGTAAGAATTATATTTGGGTTTATTAACTTGTCATCTCCGATGATTGTAATGTATCACTGACGTGTCTTATTTCCCTATTCTTCTTCATGCAGTAAAACTGAGAAGCTCAAATGAATTAAACTATTGGTTGACATTTTGCTGTAGCATCTGACTGATAGATGGTGGTCATTTACTCACATGGTTGCTGTACGAACAATCAGCGATGCAATTTCAGTCGTTAGCGCCTCAGTACTCTTGATAAGGAGACGCTTCAGGCGGAATGAAAAAAGTAGAAATTGCTTTATTCAGAATTCAGAAAAAACATTCAGGTACAAAAAATATTCAGGTAGAAAACCTGAAACTGCCGATAAAAGGTTTTTCCTGTAAACAGTTTGACAGCTAGGCAAGTTTCAATCTTCTAAAAAATTTACTGTTGGTTAAATCTCGGCGGCAAAAATTTCATTTATTTTCCTTTCAGCCTATTGCCGTAATTTTTTTAATTTTTATAAGGGTTGTTCGGAATATCTTAGTGTCAATTTAAATTAATGTAAATTTTCAGTTTAATCTTTAAGTCATGAATTAGGCACCTTAGAATTCTACCAAAAATTTGTTAGAGACAAATGTGTTTACTGAAAACCTTTACTTTGATTTACTAACCAGTCAGTTTTAATGTTGACAAACGTATGTTTAAAAAAATCAGGAAACTGCTTCTCTGGAACGAAAAATTTTAAGATCTTTATAACAGCTTTCTCTAAGGCAATTACTGTAATGTTTCCAAAATATGAACTAGGTTTAGGTTTTGATTTACTATTGATAAACTAGTCTCACTTTCGTCAAAATGTTTCATGGAGCCAAAATGATCAGAAACAACAGGACGGGATGTATTGATATGATTTTCAGATAAATCGAAATCTGAATATCTTGGGATCAAGAGGATTTAATTCGCTTAATTTGGCAAGGACGTTTGTGATGCAAAGTAGCCACGTAACCACCAAAGACGAGTGGAAATGAAATACTGCTAGCTTGACGGCACGTTAATACTTTGCGTCACATCATCGTTGTAAGATTAGAAGGAGCACTGCCAAGTGAAACACTTCTCTGCTTTTGTTAGAGCCGAGATCAAGTGATAAAGAAATACAAAGTCAATACTAACAATATAGATCAGTGTCCGCTAGAGGTTACGATCACAATGAAGCACTCCAAGCACTTTGAATTATCTTCTGCCTTAGCTCTAAGCACCTTTAGACACAAACTATCAACAGAATTCCCATCAGCAGATTTTGTGAGCCTTAGTGTGGGAGTCGTAACGAATATTTCTGAATCAACGTCGTGACGGAATTCATTATTGCCGTCACACGATTGTTTGTAGACACACCGTGGCAGCAGGCACTAGAGGTGGTGAAACTTTGTAGGGTGACAACTGCAGCAGGTTGGTACCTGGACGCGGTCAAAGCCACGAGCGAGTTGTTGCGGTTGGACTGGTCACTGACGCCTCATAGCTGCGAGGCCGCGGGCAGTACTGAGGCCAGCGGCAGCCGCCCTCCGGCCCGCCAGCCCGCGAGGTGCGCGGCACTGTGCCAGGCGACACATCACAGTCTGCAGGTCCGTGCTCGTTACCTTCTTCTTCTTCACCGGCTTTTTCAAACGTTTGGGGTCGACTGTCTTTGATGTGTTCGTCATTGGAATTGTCAAATTTGGAGCTTTGATTTACTGACGCCAAGCATTTTACACCTCCTGCCAGGTCGCACTACGTGCTAATTAGGGAAGTGAGTTGTTGCCGTGCGTCTGCAAAATCTGTAACTGTATTTTTTATGTAACAACTGAATTTTTTATTTGTTAAAAGTGTAGTTTATTAGGCGGAGATTTCGGACTGTCCTAGCAATCGCCACGTTTAACATTTCAACCAAATGAAGAGCTACTCTGCTAATATAAATAGCTTTATTCAATGAAATAAAACAGCTTAGCTTTTGTTCGTACTGTCTTCTTCGATACCATGCACTCGTGCTGAAAAAGATGTAGCAGCTGGTATAAACGTAATATGTTTCTTATGTAGTGTTGTAAAGTATAGAAAACGTCGAAGAAATTATCTCCATTTTAATTTCCACTGATTTCTTTATTTCCAATAGATCTGCGGTTTCCAAGTCTGTAGACTAATCGAATTCTGAGAGTAGGATTATCTAAATGTGAAGGTGACTCAAAATTCAATACAAAATGTAAAAATATAGGCCTACTGTTCTTTCCGTATTTGTAATAAATCTGATAATTTCTCTCGTTTGTTAGTATAAATTATTACTAAATATCAGTGTTTAATTCGAATATAAAATCGAAAACTGGGAAAGCTGCAAGCTAGTTGTTTCTAAAACACTTGAAATATCCTGGCGACGGTTGGTATTTTCAACACTACTTCGCGCAGCTAGCGGAACGACGACGATCTGTATCATTATGCACAGGAACTTTTCCATTCGTTAAGGAACTTACTCTGCAGAAAGTTCATCGGGACTTTATGTAAGAATATAAGTTTTATGTTTACCGGAAGCGTATAGTTTTACAGTAAAAATTATGTTCATCGACAAGTTGGCACATAGTGGTGTTAGCACTTTTCAGCTCCAACATCAGGAGCCGTTCCCCTGAGCTGTCGGTCAGCAGACCTATACGTACCTACAGATATTTTTGTATCTGAGGAAGACGATATAGCAAGTCGTCAAAATATCATGTTTTTACAACACAAAACGGCGGTACACCCGTGAAGACTTCATTTCAAAATATTTTAACTGCAGTCAGGTTTTGACACGTTGTACTCATTCATTTCCGTATGTTGTGGTTTGGGTTTTATCCAGCTTGACGTCCAGCAAGTCCTAGACCTCCTACAAAGCAAGGGGAATTGTATTAAATCCTTGTTGTGTCCCGTGTAAAAGATTGGTTTAACATTTCGTAACGAAATGCAGAACCTACAGCAATTCAGCCCCATTCCCGCAGCCGTAGATATGATTTATGGCTCATCTGATCTTAAAGATGATGGAGATGCTTAAAGTTAAACGGTCTGCAGATGCTGAGGATCTACTCGATGTTGGCATGAACTGGTTGAATCTTTAGGCAGTCACATGGTTGGAAGACGGAACAATTAAATTGTTGCCGATGTACGTTAAGTGTCCAAGGTGAGTATGCAGAGAAGTTAGTGAAACTATTTGGCAGAAATTGTCTATAATGTTTCTGCGATATTACAACTTTCTATGGTGATACGTTCCGAATGATAATGCTTCATCACTTCAGAACCCTATGGACATCTGCATTTAACTGTTTTGTTGAAATTAATATAGACAGTAATTTAACGATTACGCATTTTTCTTGTAGTTTACAATGTATTTGCTGAAAAGTATAGGAACCGAGGATTAATGTTTAACTGACGAAATAAATATAAAAATATTTTTTGTCATATCAGATGTAGGTTACCCAATCATATCGAGATCCCCATAAGGCATAACGACTCCAAAATTCACCGCATTGAAGCCAATCAAGCTCACTGCCTCGCAGGAGGGCAAATTCCACGTGGTCTTACTGAATCAGCTAGAGTCTTGGCGTAGATGGAACAAAGCTACTTCTTGAATGCTTTGGTTGAAGCCATTGGTTTCCGCAAACTTCAACAAAAGTCAGCAAAGAATCTGTCGATTATTGTGTACGTAAGATGGGAAATTTGTATTGATCTATTTTTAGCGCGTGTTTTTATGACAGCATGTTGACTTGTACATCCGTTCAGAAGTTCCAGAAATATTTAAACTGAAGCAGTAGATAGAAATAGACAACTTCTGAAATAACTTCGCTCATAGTGTATGGGTGCGGTTAACTCGTCGCTGTGGAGATGGTACACTAACCACTACTAATTTTGCCCAGGAAAGAGGTCGCTATCGATTACAACAGAGTCAATCTCTTTCTCGAAGGTAATGCAGCAGGTAGTTAGAGCGTTCAGTTACGACCATTTGGCAACATAAGATATTTTGCTCTTAGAAGGGTAACATGAAATAAATTTGCATCCTTTTACCGACTTGCCGACAGTTTTTAGGAGTGCCGCACATTACAGACTCTCTCTACAGCGGATTGGTTTGTCACTGCTTTAAAAGAATGCATCAAAGGAATGCATAAACTAGAGTGAGTAGTGTTTACTTCTACAGAACTGAAACAAATAATGGATATTATAGTTGCTAATACAATAACGTGTTTCTTCTGAATTTAAAAGCTCTCTAATGATTTAGTCACACAATCTTGGTAGTAAAATCGTTCTGCGCACGGCAAGTTACCGAGGCTCAGAAACATAGATTTGATCCTTGAATAGCCCATTTGTCACACCAGTGCATACAAAAAGAGCTAATGATGATATGATGATAAGAGAACGAAATAAAGTTGTATTTTCGCAATTATAAGATTTATGATTTTTTTTTACTCTTCGCTAATGATTTGTGACTAGAACGGTGAGTGACCCTGTGTAATTCAATCAGACTGGAGACAGCTGCTACCCATGTCGCATGTAGAAGACCATCGTGGTTTCAAAATAATTAATACGCTCGCTAAACACTATAAATTATAATCCTGTCTCCAGGATTAAGAAGCACAGGTGGTGGAACGAGGAGTGTGATAGACTACTTGATCTGAGAAACAAGGCGTGGCACATCTGGCAAACCAAAAAGGACGAAAGTTCCTGGCAGCACTTTGTGGAAACTAGGAGGATGGTGTCCAAGGAGATCAAGAAAGTAAAGAAGGTTCAAGAAGACCAAATACTCAGTAATATTAATGACAACTTTACTAAGAACAACATGAGAAACTATTATCGGATCTTCAGAGAGAAGCTCAATAAATACAACCCCCAACCCTCCAACTTCAGGATAAAAAAGGGAACATGGCATATAGTAATAGGGGCAACTGCAAGATACTGGCAGACTACTTAAAGGAACTCCTAAATTGCGAAGAACCACTCCAAAAGATGGTGTTCGATGATGGAAAGAAGTCTTCCACCAACCCTGACTCTAAACCCCCATCTATAAGTGAGATCCAGACAATTCTGACTCACATGGAAAATTTTAAGGCATCAGGGGAAAATCAGATAACAGCCGAATTATGGAAATATGCTAGCAAAAATGCAATTATCTCACTCCAGAAATTTTTTGAGGAGATATGGAAGAAAGAAGTGATTCCAGAGGAATGGAAAATGGCCCTGATACACCCTCTACACAAAAGAGGCTCTAAATCTGATCCGAACAACTACAGAGGGATTTCTCTGGTGGATGTGACCTATAAGATATTGTCCAGAGCATTACTTGAACGAGTAGAATCCCAGTTGGACTGCCAAATCGGGGAGTATCAAGCAGGGTTCAGGAAAGGAAGGTCTTGCCCTGAACAGATCCTAAACCTCAGAAACATTTTAGCATACCAGAAGCAGAGGGCGAAACCATATATAGTGACTTTTGTGGACTTCCAAAAAGCTTACGATTCCATAGACAGAGGGTCGCTATTCATTATTTTGGAGGAATTTGGCTTGGACAGGAAAACCCTGAACCTCATCAAAAAAACCCTCACAAATACGACCTCAAAAGTTAGATTCATGGGTGAACTGTCAGAACCTTTTGAGATCAGAACAGGGATCCGGCAAGGGAATGGCCTCTCCCCCCTGTTGTTCAATTGTGCACTCGAAAAAGTTATGAGAGAATGGAATGCAAGAACCAGAGGAGGAATTAGACTTGGAACAAAAAATAAAGGAGTTACGATTAAGTGTTTGGCATTCGCTGACGATATGGCGATGCTCGCAGAAACATGGGAGGAAGCCAAGGAACAAATCGCCGAATTACAAGAGCAGGCAGGGAAGTTAGGACTTAAGATTTCTTTCGAAAAAACAAAGATTATGACAAATATACCAGACACTCCTACGAGAGTCCGAGTAGGAGCTCATAAAATAGAGGTGGTTAGGAGTTTCAAGTACCTAGGGGAATGAATTGAATGGAACAACCTTGAAGGTAAAACAATGGAAGCGAGAAGGACCAAAATGGAATTAGCCTTCCAGAAGACCAAAAACACTTACAATAAAAAAAGCCTCTCTTGGAACACAAAGATAAGACATTACAACACAGTAATTAAGCCGGAAGCACTCTATGCAGCAGAGACACTAGTCATGGGGAGGTAAAGGACAAATGGAGAAATTGGAAATCAAAGAGAGGAAAATTTTGAGGAAGATCATGGGTCCCAAATTCCAGAATAACAAACAAGTTTTCTACAGAAACGAAACCCTCTACGCAAAGTCCGAGAGACTCTCGGAAACCATGAGGAAAAAAAAGGATTGATTTCTATGGACACATATTCCGAATGAATCCTAACAGACTAACAAAAAAATCTTTGACATCTTTTATAAAAAAAAGACTAAGCCCAACTGGTTTAAGGAAGTGGAAAAGGATCTGAGAGAACTCCAGATTACCGAAGTGATGTTAAAGAATGGTACAGCCAAGACCGTGACCAAAGACAAAAGTAAGAGGTTCCTAGTTGCGATAAACACCAGAAAACCGATTCAAATATCAGAAGAGGAAAGAAGGAAGAGATCAGATAGAATGAAGAAATACTGGGAGAAGAAGAAAACGCAAGCATCCAAGAAGTGATTGATCTGACGTACCCCAAAGATGGGTGATTCGAAAATAAAATAAAAATTAAAAAAAATGGTTAAGTCGGTGTTGTTGCAGCAACAGTTTAACTTGATGAAGACACCGGACGTAGCTGTCGAAACGACGCACATGGCAGAACTTACTGAGGAGAAGAATGCTTATCAGCTGTACGACGGAAAAAAACTCAACTCTCACATTAAAATTTTTTCTTAGAATTTCCTACAAAACCGAGAAATAGAGACGAAGCTTAAAAATTTAAATATTGTGAAGATTTTGCGATTAGTATGTTAGAAGCTTGTATGTAAATTGTTACCTTGCAATGATTTTCAGTAACTGTAGTAAAACTAGCATCTATTGGACAGATTTCTAAAAGTAAATTGAGAGAAACGATACTGTAAAACCCTGCCACTTACACCAGAAAGAAAGTCAGGGCATTCTCAAATGAGTTCAAAGCGTTAAACAAGTAGAGGGATTCTGAAGAAATCTAGAAAAACAATTTTTTCTATGAGGTATCCGTACGTTTGAAAACTATTATTAGTGAACATCGTCATAAAACATTTTGTTCTGTTGTGGGCGTGATACGACCCAGTAATCGTCCCCATCAAATAACGAAAACTATATGGTGACGTCGACAGTGATAAAGTATCCTGAACATCTATCGAAAGATGATGAGGAAGATGAAGCTTGCGACATGCGAAATCGAAAGACTAATTTGACAACAAATCAGGCGTTGCACTAGTTATTTTCACTACGGTAACCATAGATACTAGTATTTACCTTAGCTATTATTGTTGGCACTACGTCTGACCATATGCTTTTATTGCGTTAAAGAACTGTGGCAATGCTATCCGTAGCGGGAGATACCGTTTTATATCGCACATCTGGTGTGTGATACCAGAGAGCCTCTTGTTTCACAATGATAGTTTCGTCACGCTCGAGGAGAGTCCTCTAAAAAAAGATTGGCGTAGTTGCAGGAGCAAGAATGGCGTCCATCTCGTATTTCCCCACGTGTAAACATGGTTAGCCGCAATGACATGTGACTTCCCACGACAACTGAACGGGATTCACCGAACAGCTCGCATATCACCAGCCAGTACTGCAAAGCTTATCCGTGTGTTGTCGGCAGATTAGCAACTATCCCCTTTATCTATACAAAAAATTGACATTGACTTACAAAGAAAACTGTAGAAAGCTTCATTTGCTTGCAGCTATGAGGAGCAGCCTGCACTTGGCCACCGTAGAAAATGTAATACTCTACTTCAAAACAAAAACAAATGGGGAAAGCTAAAAGCGATCACCACACACCTTATTTTCCACTGTGGATAAAACTGTCTACATGGAGACAACAAGACGATGAGCTGAACAGGAAATTTGTATTTTGTTGTTGTTGATGTTTTGTACAATTTTTTGTAGTTAGTTGTTGAATTAGGTGGAGTACGCTCGTTGCATATTCACTATGACATAGTATAGGCCCGCCGCAATGTTTAGTCGAATCAAACCATTACTCCCATTCCTTGATGTCCTTAGTCTCTGTTTCTAATTAATAAAATGCCTTTGAAAGTATTGTCCCCCCCCCCTCCCCCCCGCCCTCCATCCTTTTCCCATGACTGTACTGCTTACAGCCATTCTGAAAGAAGCTTTCAGATTCCGTCCTGCGACGGATTTTTGGACCAAGAATATGATTTCAGGTGTTGCCCGCAAACTGCTTTAGAGAGACAGGTAGGAGAAATCTTGTTAGTAAAATTAGATTTTCAGATGATAATGCAGATATATCCTGTATGATCAAGCCCAAGGACTTATTCTTTCTAGCTCTACTAACGATTAAAGAAATAGTGACAATTGTTATTTCTTTTAAAATGGAACTGAATCTGTTATTACTTTTGACTTTTATCACCGGATTACAAAATATAGAACCATATTTTAATTGTGATATTGTACATAACTAAGTAATTAACAGAAAGGTCAACAATATTAGACGCAACCTTCAAAATTAAGGAAAATATTATGAAGACTGATTATTGTAATATTGCATTTCAAGCCAAAAGTAGAGGAATCTTTTTTGCTATAACTACTGCTGAAGGCAGAGTATTGCTTACTTGAAAGGAAACGGCGTGCTCATAGCGAATTTAAATGTACCACGGCAATCGAGAATGCGCTGGACGCCCTTACGCCAATTGTGGTTCAGAACGGGTGCCAAAAATGTTGGCGGTTTACCAGAACAATTATATTCTCGACCCTGAATCGTCGCGCTCTTCGATGTTAGGGACCAGCTGTGCTTTAAATTATTTTAACTCGTCCACACTGGTACTTGTTCTAACACAGTTCCTGCTCGCACTTTTCAATTTACGTTTTTTTGACATTGTACAGAGAATCAGATAAAATGGAATGTCTTATTTATATTTTAAAAAGACGTTCATCCTATATGTTTACTGCACCTTTTAGAATAAAATTATATAACATAGCAATTTTAGAGCTATGTTTGTCAGAAATGACGACAGTTCTTGTGCTTGGCTCCAGGTATTTAACAACGGAGAGCAGCTTAAGAGACAATGGTTATAAACTAAAGTGCGTTACATGTGCCAACTGAATAACTTTCAGCAAGGTTGCCTTTTTCCACTGTGAGCCAGCAGTGAAACATTCGTTTTTGTGTTTTTGTAAACAGCAGAGGATACACTGGAAATGTTTTGAAGATTAATGTACAACATCAGCGTAGAAATGTGGATGTCGTATACCAGCCTACTCGACCGTATGTCTGGGAGTAATAACTTGTGAAATTGTTCTCTTCACGGGAGCCATTAACTTGTCTTGTTATCGAAGTCTTTTATAAGATTATTGGTTGATGCATTCATGGGTCGGCCATTCTGGGTCGTATGCGAAAATACATTGTAAAATACTTTTTATGAATTCCAACTAAAAAAGTAATTATTATTCGCAAAACTTATTAAATAAATGAAATATACTTTTGCTTCATTTATTCACCAGCTACAGATTCTTCTTCTTAACTCAATTTGTTTGCATCCATTAACATCTAATTTCATTGATTTTTGAAATGTCAATGAATAAGTGAAACAGTACACTCACAAAACTTCTATCTTTCGAAAATTCCCGTATTCACTTACAATTGTACTTTTCCCATACAAACAGAGATTACTTGACAAGATCAAGTTTATTATTCAATCACTACACACAAATCGTATGGAAACAATCTCAAACAGTTTTATTTCATATATACGTCTCCTCTCGCAATGAGTCTAATATCCTCACTTCATTACATCTTTTTACTCATTCAGTTATAACAAAACGAAACATACTCAACTTCTCTCACTGTGCATAAATATTTGTTGTCCATTTTAAAAAATATATCTGATTAAAATCTAAACCTACTAATCATATCTTACACAGTACAGTACTGGCAAACAGTAGCGCATTATATCACGACTCCCGCAAGAGTCGTCTGTAAGTTCACTACCATAGTTTACTGTCACAGTTGATAAAGTAACATGGAAATGCGATGATATTGAATAATATGGGATAACGTAATTGAACGTAGTGAACCCATCAGGTTTGAGGATTATTCAATGTTCTTCTGATAAGGAAACGATACGACAACGCCGGTGACAGAGGTTATTTTGATTGTTACAGGGATTGAAGATAAAAGAGTTCTAATGAGTACATGAGTTCATTAGATCAGTTCTGAGGCTCGGATTTCACGTTAAATTGTAGGTTCCCCATACCTGGTAGGGTTTACCAGATTAGGTTAGGTGTGGCTACGACAGAGGCACATTGCCCAGCTGGCAAGAAAATCTGTCACCAGGTCTTTGAAACCACACGAAATTAATATTATTATTATTATCATATCAATGACATTTCTGAAACAGTAGTTGACACTCATGCATCCTGGGCAGCCACTTTATCACTTTTCAAGGTAAAAATATTTGCTGAATTATGAAATGGCGACAATACAAGACATTCGACCCATGTTTTGCAATTGTTGATCAATTTGGGACACGACTGCTTGTGCTATCATAGTTATTTGTTGATTGCAAGATATAGAATCATATACAGGGTGTTTAAAAAATGTCCGGTATATTTGAAAAATCAATAAAAACTAAACGGGCAGCGATAAAAATACACCGTTTGTTGCAATATGCTTGGGACAACAGTAAATTTTCAGGCAGACAAACTTTCGAAATTAGTTACAATTTTCAACAACAGATAGCGCTGAGGTCTGGAAAAATCTCTGTTCTAAGGAATAAACCATTTTTTCACAGCAAACTTGCAATCTCTGAACAGCACACACTTACAGCAGAAAGACGACTTACAGAATGGCGAACTCACAGACTGCGTTTACTTCTATATCTTTCAAATAGCCAGCAGCGCCATTTGTTGTTGAAAATTGTAACTAATTCTGAAAGTTTGTCTGCCTGAAAACTTACTGTTGTCCCAAGCATATTGCAATAAACGGTGTATTTCTATCGCTGCCCGTTTAGTTATTATTGATTTTTCAAATATACCGGTCATTTTTGAAACACCCGGTAGGTGGTAAAATCATGTATTAATATGTTCTTCATCATTTGTAGGTATGGGAGTGAAATGCTACTGAGCATACAAATAATTACAATATGTACCAATGTTTTGGAATGTAAAACTTTATCATTACTCTTTGTTCGTTTCTGATTATATCAATAAAATGCTCAAACGGCTGCACTGATTTGTCTTACACTTCTTAAGTTCTAATAATCCACACCGAGTAGCTTTTGATATTAAATGCGAGCTCCGATGCGCTATAAAGAGAATTACGTGTGATCTTAATAACTGAATTTTAATTTGCCAGGCATTCCACCTTTTCCCCCGAGTTTTGCCTAAGCTAATAATAATCTTACCGGGAAAAAGGTACCAGCAGCTTAAAATGGTCGAAGAAAGAGCTCTTCACATTAGGAAAGTAAAGCTTTTCCAGACCCGAAAAACAAATTAAGGATTCCTAACAATTACGGCCAAGACCGGTATTCCAACCGGTAACACCTTCATCTTAGACACGCGCCTCAACCGCTGCCTTGGAGACTGAATGGATTAACTGAGCTCTTAGTGACTTTTGCTTATCTTGGAAGATGAAAGTAATGTATTAAACATTTCATGTGTTAACTGGATCTAACATTAGTACGAGTGTTATACTTCAAACATCAAAACGATAAAATATCCTCCGAGAGTCGGGGGGTAATATATTAAGCTTATAAGTGACTAACGGTTTGTATTTTCCTTTTTCAACTAGATATAATTTAATCCTATCTGTGTGACCAATGTTGTTGCTTCTGTTATAATAACTAAATATTGACCAAATTTGAGCTCGTCTGTTGCAATTACAACTCAGATATAAAGTATCAATCTGCAGCTACAATTATTTGAATAACTATTCCAATTCTTATATTAGTGTATCAGATTTTATGGGTTGGAGTTTGAGGAAGATTACTTTTGGTTTTTTACTGACTGAATGAGTTGTTTGCAAGTGATTTAGAATAGCGCGTATCTTCAAGTGAAATATATGATATTTTCCCTCAGTCATTCTAGTTATTTCAAGGGTTCTGGACCCATCTGATCAACTACATTAGGAAAGGATGACATTTAAACTTATAATTCAATTATACCAAATATTCAAGTTAGGAATAGGTTAGGAAAAAATTAGCTTTCTTGGACATGTATTATATAAAAAATTTCTGGATAATTTTCGTCAAGAACAATATAACTTCGTTTTTATAACCCTTTAATAACCTCAATCTACAGTAAAATAGATTAAAACCGGTCTTTTGATTAAAAGTGAGTATAGAAATATTTTAACTAGTCAAGATGATACTGTAGACCGATAATGTAAAGTTAATGTATTCAGTTAGCTCATTTGAGTGAGTCATTCAACCAGCGTTACGCTTCTAAAGGAGTGAGGTCATCCCTGACGATCAATAACGAGGAGCATTTCACAGCCTGTTAATGGTGAACTATCTCTTCCAGAGAAGACCATAATCATGCGAATAGTTTAAAAAGCTTGGAGCGTCGTCAGGATCTTTGGTTCAGAGGTGGAATACTGTTCCACAAGTGGCAGTCACATGCCTTCGGCAGCCTCCTCTGCCTGCTTTCTGTGACGTCATACCTGCGGTTGGGGGAGAGTGTCTACCGTGCCGTGACGCCTGCACGTGCGGCAGCCCGCAGCGCGTGCCTGTCTATATTTACGAGCGCGTGACCTGCCGTATAGCGGGCGCGTGATGTACGGAGGGAACACTCGACCGGCTGATTAATCGATTAGAACGCCAGAAATATCTTGAGCGCGATCCCCACTTGTTGCTACAGGAAGTCAGTTTCCTGGTGCACGAATTCCTCACGCATGTGTAGCAACAGGTTTTCACCAGCAGTGGAGCAACATTTATTTGAAAACACGTAAGTTCAGTTTGCTTCGTTATTAAGTCACACAACACATTTATTCATTACAATTCTCACTTTACTATCTAAACATTTTGTAAAATTCTTATACTTAGAAGTTGAGAGGTTAGAACACGAAAGTACAAGGAAAGTAATAAGACTAAATGCAACACGTCTCTCTACATGCTTTACTTCATGCAGTTTATCTTCATCATCTTTAACTTACATTTCCGTTGCGGTTCAGTTGAGATCGAGACTTATGTTAGTATGGAGGAAAGATACAAATGTTGAATGCAGAAAATATAGTTTCTCTTTGCTTGCAGGAAACCATCCTGCTGCTCGTGTTTGCAGCGTCTACCAAACAGATACAAAGATTTATTTCAACCAATACACTAGTTTCAAATAAATGTTGTATTATTTCAATATATTTTTTAGTCCTAAGCGACTGTTGTAGAGTTAACTGAAATATATTCATTTAACACTCCCCCCCCCCCCTTTCCGTGGCCAGTCAGATTTTGTTACCACGGTTTACCGAGACCAAATCTCCCAAATAATTCAAGAGATGCGGTTAATGATTACTTGCAGTTTAAAACTCTCAAATTTAATTACAATGAAATAGCCTCAGAACTACCGTAACCGAAAATGCGACATTGTTTCGGAGATACAACTGATTTATTTATAGTGTTTGAAAATGAATCTATAATGTGAAATTTAAGCTGGATAATAGGGACTCAAGGACTATATATTTCGGAGATTGATCTATGTTTTAAAAGTGACAGATTCTTTTAAATGCTACTACTCCAGTAATAATCATACGATTTGTGCATAATGTCACAGATTACTGCCGTGATTAAATCTTAATAGGAATGTGTTCGGTAAGTATCGGGAAGGATAAAGGATTCTGCGAATTTGTGTGAACGTTTAGAGTGATGTAGTTTTTGAAATCAGGCATGATCTCAGTGCTTAACACGAAAAGTATGGTATGCTAGATTTAGTTAATGGAAACTTATTGCATTATTTTAGATATACTTTAACACTAACCTCAATGAATTAATTAGCGTCTGTTTTTTTGTGGGTACCATTTTTTTCTGTAATATTCAATAAATTGAGCTTTTACATCAGAAAACTCAAATTTCATACTCGATGTGATTTGTCAGTATGCTTAAAACGTAATTTTTATATTTTTTATGAGGTTATTATTTTCATATAACTAAAGATAACTTAGTCCACAATCTGAAGATTGGTTGGATTCTCCCGAAGGAGGAGTACTAAGCCAACTTGTAAGAGATAGGTCGACCAACTACAGTTTAACGTCGAATCAGAACCACGGAACATCCTGGAGTAATTAAAATGATCAAACACAACTCCTAAAACTTCCTGGCACCACTGGGATTTTAACCCGAGACCGGATGCCGAAATTTAGAATGCTATCGCCTTAACCACTTTTATTTCATTTTTTAAAAATTTTGTCACTATGTAATTTGCAACTATTTGAGCACTCATTGCATTCTAGATTCTTCATAGTATAGACGTCACAAGACAAACACGACACCTATTTTTTTTGCTTATAGCTTTACACCTCGTCAATTTAGAGGTTATTAGAGGCAGGGAAGGACTGGAGGCAAGGAATTCAGCCATTGCCTTTTAAAGAAACCATCCCAGCATTCGTCTGGAGTGATCTGAGGAAACCATGGAAACCCAAATCTGGATGGCCAAACGGGGATTCGAACCTACGTCTTACAGAATACGAGGGCAGAGCGTAACCGCTCACCTACCACGCTCGGTAAACACTTAATTAAAACGACGCATTCCCGAAGCCGGACTCGAACCGCGATCCTTACTTCGCGAGGCTTACGCTGCCTCTGGGACCGGCGACCACTGAGCTAACCAGGCCACTGATATTTTCATAACAATGGATAGAAAGGTTGGTATATTGCTCTTAAACAGAATAAACAAAAGGAGATTACCTACGCTCATGCTGCTCAGATATCAAGAAGAGTTACGTTAAGATATACAGGTAGAAGTGAGAGGTTCGTAGAACAACACCAGTTCGTTTGATTATTTTGCGTTCAAACGGTACGTTGATGAATTCATTTTAGTCTTTCGTTACGCTGAAGTAATTTTCATCTGAAGGTAATTTAAGGATGGAGAGTGGCTTAAAAGAAAAGTAGATTTTTTTGTTGTTGATAATTTCCATTTGTCCACTCCAGACTCCTTTGGTGCCTAGACGCATAATGTGGAGGATGACCTTTGGTGTGTGTGACGAGAGGTTGTGGAGGAAGCCGTCGAGCACTCCCTTCTTCCAACCGAAACGTGGCGGTCGTTGATGCTATTTCTATGCTGTAGGATATTTTGGGTTCAAGGGCCAAACGGGCTGCATTCAAATATAAAGTTGTGAATACTATTACTGCTCATCCCCCGACTCGGTAACGGAACTATAAATAAGTTCTTTCCCGCTATCTGCCGGCCAACTAGCGCTCATTCATGACCTACGGCATCTCCTCGGGTGTCGCAACCGGCGGCACAGCGCGGCGTTACGTAAGGCTCACGTCCTAAGGACAACCCCAGCCAAGCGTTTCAGATTCATTAACGTATGTTCCCAATTCCATCTGACGAAGAAGATAAAAGTATGATACAAAATAAAACAGTTCGGTTTTGTACAAATAAAATAATCTTGAAATAATGGGCTTAGCTATAGTCTCGAGGATGTCTGACATATAACAAATTAATATTTCTTTTAGTATAACAATGCAGAGTGTGTGTTCCTCTAAAGTGTCAAACACTGTCATACGAGATGCGCAAACGCATTATTACTTTCGCAACAAACTATTTTCTATTGGCTCTCAAAAAGTTGTAATTTGAGATATGCAAAGCGCACTTTGTCTTCTTACAGTCTCGTGTTTTTACGGTCTACGTGCTTAACACATTTTTATTGTTTTTGCAAATTTTACCTTAATACTAACCATCATTTAATTTTAACTCCTTGAACGAACAATATTTTGTTCTCGATGTTAAATATAATCTGTATAGCTTTAGAACAAAGACCAAATTAAGAACATCCTTCAAGTCTTTGAAATCCAAAACCAAGCGGGGGGGTTGTGTGAGCGGTAACGCTCTGGCACGCATTCGGGAGGACGCAGGTTCGATTTCTTGTTCTGCCATCCAGGTTTGGATTTCTCATGCTAGCACCAAATTCCCCAGATCACTCCAGGCGAATGCAGGGATTGTTCCATTAAAAGGCCCTGGCTGGATTACTTCCCGTTCCTTGGCCTCCGTCATTTCCCCCCTCTAATGACCCCAACGTCGACGAGGTGTAAAGCCATAAAAAAAATAACCCAAAGTTTTGTTGGCGATTATACTAAAATATGAAAAAAATAAAGTGATCTTGTAAATGAAATATGTCTAATACAAGTTAATAGTATCATATGTTTCAATATTTCAAAAGGTATGTATGATTTCTATTACTTTTAATAAAAATGTATTTTTGCGTGAGTAGTGTCTCCTTTAATAATTTTGATTCATTTTATATCTGATGCTTCCTATACTATTACATTCTAGGTTTTTATCGGCGCACTTAAAGCATTGTTTTAAATGCATTAATTAATTATTTCACCAATGCTTACTCTCACAATACAAAAACATGCACTGTGAGGAAGTTGAGTGCAAGGTAAAGATCTAATGGTTGTATTTTCCATGGCAATCACCCAAAATGTCATTTCACATGATAACAGTAGAATGGGAAACATATCGCTTTCAGTTACAGTTGAAATATTGATTCATTTGTAGTCATATATTCACCTGCTTAAACCGAAATACGTATAATGCAAATTCATCAGAGACCGCGATATCGACAAAATAGTGACAAATACGAGATACGTAATTGATCTTTGCACAAACTATTAACAATTGTTGCGGAAACGGTCATGTGTATGTGGCACTAACGATGAACGACAAATATTACAAGCTACTGTTAAGGGAGCGTGCATAAACCACGTAGCTCCATTTTGGCCCCCTGTGAACCCCCCTTCCCCCCACGTAGCCCTACGTGGCTTTTGCCTCTAACCCCCCCCCCAACCCCCCCCCACCCCCACGTAGCACGTAGCTTTTTTCCCTTTTGATTCCAGAAGACATTTGTTGCCTTTTTCATGTCAGACCATTGTAAATTACATACGGAGATAATTGACTGAGGGAAATAAATATTCACATGCTGTTGTGTGTTCTGTACCTCATTTTAACTATGAGAAATGTTATGAAAGGAAAGCTACGTCGCCTGGCTCGCAACCCCCCCTCCCCCCACGTAGCTCAGCGTAGCCTTCCAGCCAATCTCCCCTCCCCCCTTGGACCAAGCCAGGTAGTTTGTGCACGCTCCCTAAGTTCATACTGTAATAATACACGTGATCAAAATGATACCACTTTTACTTTCTCCACGATAACTGAAGATTTCATGTGACTCTTCTGGACTGAAATGTAATTGTTTTACTGTAGAATAGAGCAAGCAACACCTTGAATGTCTGGTAGACAGCAGTACAAATACGATCAAAAAAGTATGGGTTATAGTAACTAAACGTTGTCGTTTGCTTAAAAGTGAGTACTGATAGAGTTTTCATTTGAATGTTTAGTTGTTTTAAGTATTCCCTATTGCCATTCTGTCTCTTAACTATGTTGTGTTACCGTCTCACTAGCCTCTTTAACCTTCTCACTTCCCTATTGTAGTATGTAGGATCTGTAATTATCTTTATTTTTTTGCTTTGGAATAAACATTTCCTCGCCATTTTTTTATTATCTCCTTAAACTCTTCCCATTTTGCCTCCACTGTACTTATGCAATCCTTCCATTTGCTGAACCTTTCCCTGAAATATCTCTTCAATTCTAAAGTCTGTGCCTTTTTGTAACTACACCTTTTTCGCCTTTTATTGTGACCATTGGTTTACTGAATCCCCTAATATTCATCAGTACCGCACCGTTATCAATTATTCCATCAGTTACTTGACACCCTAAAAGATTTTTATCAGGTTTTATTAGAAAGATATCCAACATGTTTGGTCCCCTCGTATTTTGCTCTACCACTTGTATAAAACCTCCTTCCCTTATTAAGGTATTTGAAAAACTCTGTTCCCTTGTGTTATCTTATCTCCCACCCATTTGACACCTGGTAAATTTAAATCCGCTCAAATAATACGCTCATCTTTTAACAGTGAATGTGAGTTTAGGTTATCTCTAAGAATCTCATCTTCATCATTCATTCTTCCACTAAGGTAAGCAGCCAATACCCTGATTTTTTCTTTTTTATCACCCCAAAAATCTACCGCTAATATCTCATGGTCATTATCTATGAACACTAGAGTACTATAGTAATCTTTGATAAACAGTATGATTACCCCTCCACCAGTTGATCCTCTGTCTCTGCGGTACATTCTGCAACTTTCAGGGTAAACCTCATTGTCAAGTACTCCTTCTTTTAACCAAGACTCTGCCCCTATAATCATTTGTGGTTCATGTATCTGTATTAAGTTTGCAAATTCTATCAGTTTGTTCATTATACTTCTACAGTTTACCAATAACACCATTATTTTTGGCTTTGTGGTATTTTCAGCATTAACCTATGTCTTTCCAGTTGTATCCAATTCCGTTATTATTTCAATAGCTTCAGCTGTTTCTTTAGCATTTGTATTTTTTCCTCATAGTGTATCTACAACCAGTATCCCTTTGATCACTTATTTTTATCCCCTCACCTGCAGCCCCTAACCTATAAAAGGCACAGTCCTGACCCCATCATAACTGGAAGTGGGCTTCCTTACAGCTTTAGCTAACAACTCAGAAAGTACTACCTTCCCCCTTCTATTTAGATGTAGGCCATGCCTAGTAAAACCCCATCTCCCAGTGGTGTTTACAGGAACAATCCCCAAAACAGAACTAATGCATCTTCCAAGTAGCATCTCTGTCTCCACATTTTCCCGCCTCACAGCGTGGTTCAACTGTGATCGATCATGGCGACTTAGATCCTGCATTAGTTCCATCCTAGCATGCTGCGCCTCCTTCACCGCCTTCCTCAGGTCACTCTCTATACTATAACTCGCGTTTCTGTCAGTAGTTTTTCCCGCTCCTTCCACTATCACTACCATATCGTCCTTTGTGAAATTTCTACAAAGTGAACCTACATCCACTATTACCTGACCCAATGTTGCACTGGGTTTGAAAAAGCTTGTGTTCTGATAGCTTGTGCCTAATTTATCCTGCAGAAGATGACCTATACCTCTCCCATGGCTGCTACCTAGCAGCAGAACCTTTTACTTCCTACTTTTTTTCTTCTACACCTATATTCCTAGAGCCCTGCTGCACCTTACCTACTCCTACATTTACACGAGGCTCTCCCCCATCTGTCTCTGGTAACGGCTCAAACATATTTCTCCTCACAATTATTAGAGTCTCTAACTTCTTCATTCTGTTAACCATATTTCCCCTACGACCTGTTACCAGTTCCCATCCATCCTTCTCACCCTTCTCACTAAACCTAACATTTCCACTTTCAGCGTCCAAAGGCAGACCCTCCATAGACACAGCCTCAACAGGCTAAGCGTCAACAGACTGAGCCCCCAAAGGCCCAGCCTCTACAGACTGAGCGTCAAGGATCTTTATCCTTTCACGCAATTCTCTGATCGTTTCGCCCATCCCCCTGATCATTTCGTCCCGCTCTGAAATTTTCCTATCCTGCTCTGCATGTTACCCATACATAAAACAGAACCTCTTTCCCATTGCCCTATATTCCTAGTGAAACCACTCCTTACACCCGTTGCAATCCAATCCATTCAACACATGTCTGCGACAGGCGCCACACTTTCCAGGCATGATTTTTCCCAGAACAATACCTACTGGTACGTTTCTAACGAACCTTAAGGATTAAATTAAGAAATTCAATGTATCTTAAATCTAATTAATAGTCTAATAAAAGAAAAACAAATTAATATTCGCTTAACTGATTTTTTTGAAGTTTATACTTTTCAATCGCTTTGTTTTAAACAATAACTAGGTGAAAACTACTTAAAAGCCAACAAAATAAAACTTCAAAATTAACCTGAAGATTGAATTTGACAGTTCGATACTATTTAGTGCTAATATGGGAATAATAATTAATCATTTATTTATGAGAAAATATTTTTAAATATTAGATAATTGTTGTTTTAATGTATATGATAATAATTAAAGACCAATTTTTATTTTCAACAAAACAGACCAATGAATTTAACTTAAGCATGCAGATTTCTAAATATAGACTATAGATATATATATATATATAATTAGATTTAAGCTTTATAAGTGATATCTAGGTAACAAAAGTGCTTAAGAACCAATGAATAAAACTTACGATAATGAATTTCAAAATAAAGATGGAAGTTCGTTACGATTTAGTGATAATGTGGGTAAGTACTAATTTATTACTTACGAATGTTTTTTTTTTTTTTTAAATGCTTGAAAGTTTTTAATTTTGATGTATTAGAAATCAATTAAACACAATTATATTTCAGGCAGAACAGATTAATTAGTTTAACGTAAGTTTTTGTTTTCGTAAACCTGATTGTGATATCGATAGTGGATGTTAGAATAGTCTCGTAAATCACGTAATTCATATCATTCAATCCATTCATTCTGTTCTATGTGTAGTAATGTATTTAGTTTAAATATACCTTTTATCTTTTGCGTGTCGTACGCGCATCCAAAAGCGTTTTCAAGCTGAAAGACTACTGTAGTATCTTTAATACTACGCACGTTCCTATCAAATCTCTTTGAATTAATTAATCTTTGGGAGAGACAATACTACTCTTTTCCTACCAAATGTCAACCTCTCCTTCACGTGGTGCACCCTGTTTGCACGGACTAGGCTCTGGCGACTGAAAGATTCCCGGTATAGGGAGTCACCCACTGCTTGCCAACGGCCTCCGAAAGGAGGGCGGAAGAGTGGGGAGTGGTTCAGGGCACCCTCTTGCCCTTGGGGTTGGAAACGGCCCCTAAAGGCGGATGAATCAGAAATGATCAACGGCATAGGGATGCAGAAGGCAACGGGAAACCACTGCATTAAAGACCCAAAGGGTATCCCGAGGACATGTAATCCTCTCAAATTACATATATCATGATGGCTTCTTCCTGGGTAAAATATTCCGGAGGTAAAATAGTCCCCCAATCGGATCTCCGGGTGGGGACTGCTCAGGGAGGAGTCATCAGAATGGATAGAAACATTCTACGAGTCGGAGCGTGGAATGTTAGAAGTCTGAATAGGGCAGGTAGGTTAGAAAACTTAAAAAGGGAGATGGAACAACTTAAGTTAGATGTCGTTGGGATTAGTGAGATTAAATGGAAGGACGCACAGGATTTCTGGTCTGGGGAACACAGGATAATTAGCACACAAGCTGTCAATGGAGTCACTGGTGTAGGATTTGTAATGAACAAGAAAGTAGGGAAACGGGTGAGTTATTATGAACAGTTTAATGACAGGATTATTTTGATGAGGTTACAAACTAAGCCCGTCCCAACCACATTAGTACAAGTATATATGCCAACGTCACAGGAAGATGACGAAGAAATAGAAAAAATATACGCTGAAATTGAAGAATTAATCCAATATGTGAAAGGGGAGGAAAATCTAATAATCATGGGTGATTGGAATGCAATAGTGGGAGAAGGAAAAGAGGGGAATACTATAGGAAGTTTTGGTCTAGGAGAAAGAAATGAGCGAGGAAGCAGGTTGCTAGAATTTTGTGAAAGATATAAGCTAGTAGTGGCGAACACACTGTTTAAGAACCATGCAAAAAGAACATACACCTGGAAGCGTCCTGGGGATACCGGCAGATATCAGCTAGATTATATCATGGTAAAACAGAGATTCAGGAATCAATTTCTAGACTGTAAAGCGTACCCAGGAGCAGACATAGACTCGGACCATAATTTGATAGTAATGAAGTGCAGGCTGAAATTCAAGCGAATAAGGAAGCAGCATAAGCAGAACAGACTGGCAGTGAATAAGCTGAAACAATCTAGCACAAGAGAAAATTTTGCAGAAATGGCAGACTTACGTCTAAGAAGTAACTGTGAAAGGAGCTCAACCGAGGACGAATGGAATGCATTAAAGACCGAAATAATGAAAGCTGGCAAAGAAACATTAGGCTTTAGAGAACAAACTGCCCGAAAACCTTGGATCACAGAAGAAATTTTGGAGCTGATGGATCAGAGGAGAAGGTACAAAAATGCTCAGGATGAAGCAGGAAGAGAGCAGTACAGGAAATTTAGAAATCAAATAAATAGGAAATGCAAAATAGCAAAAGAAAAATGGCTACAAGAAAAGTGTGAAGAAGTAGAAAAGGAAATGGTCGTAGGAAAAGTAGATGTTGCATATAGAAAGATCAAACAGAATTTTGGAGAAATGAAGAAAAGAGGTATGAACATTAAAGCTGCCGATGGGAAACCTCTTTTAAGCTCAGAAGAAAGAGCTAATCGATGGAAGGAATACATTGAGAAACTGTATGATGGGGACGACTTGAACAATAGTGTATTGGAAAAGAAAGGCGATGTCGACATTGATGACTTAGGAGATCCTGTTTTGAGAACAGAATTTAATAAAGCTCTGAATGACTTGAAAGCAAATAAGGCAGTTGGAATTGATGAGATCCCTGCAGAACTTCTTAAATCTCTAGGAGAGGAAGGAATCGAAAGATTATTCAAGCTGATATCAAAAACTTATGAAACAGGAGAAATTCCAACTGATTTTAACAAAAATATCATCTTCACACTTCCAAAGAAAGCACAAGCCGACAAATGTGAGAATTATCGCACCATTATTCTAACATCACATGCTTCAAAATTACTAACCAGAATAATATAGAGAAGGATGGAAAGGGTAGTAGAAGAGATAGTAGGTGAAGATCAGTTTGGGTTTAGGAAAAATCGCGGTACAAGGGAAGCAATTCTGTCTTTAAGATTAATACTTGAAGGGCGGATCAAGAAAAACAAAGATACTTTTATGGCATTTGTTGATTTAGAAAAAGCTTTTGATAATGTTAGGTGGGACAAGATGTTAAAAATTTTAAAGAAGTTAGGTCTAAAGTATCGAGATAGAAGAATACTCTATAAACTATGTAAGAATCAAGTGACTGTAATAAAAGTAGAGAATCACGAGAGACATGCATCGGTTAAAAAGGGTGTGAGGCAAGGTTGTAGTCTATCCCCGTTAATATTCAACTTGTATGTAGAAGAAGCAATGAAGAAAGTCAAAGAACAATTTCCATGCGGCATAAGGTTTCAGGGAGAAAAAAATCAGTATGCTACGATTTGCTGATGACATTGTCTTGTTAGCAGAGAGGGCTGAGGATATTGAGATGTTACTGAATGGCATGAACAAAATACTGAAGGAAGATTTTGGACTGAATATAAATCAAAGTAAGACAAAAATGATGAAATGTAGCAGAAATGATACCAATAGTAGCAGATTAAATATAAAAATAGGATCGGATGCTATAGGAGAAGTGAGTGAGTTCTGTTACTTGGGAAGCAAAATTACAACCGATGGCCGAAGTAGGAAGGATGTTAAAAGCAGAATAGCACTAGCTAAAAGAGCCTTCATGAAAAAGAGAAACCTTTTAGTTTCAAATATTGATCTAGGAATTAGAGAGAACTTTTTAAAACTCTATGTGTGGAGCACAGCACTTTACGGTAGCGAAACATGGACTTTAGGAATACCGGAAAGAAATAAACTTGAAGCATTTGAAATGTGGTGCTACAGAAGAATGCTAAAAATTAGGTGGACAGACAAAGTAAGAAATGAACGAGTTTTGGAAATGATGGGTGAGAAAAGAAGATTATGGAACAAGCTTACAGAAAGAAGAGACAGGCTGGTAGGTCATATTTTGAGACATGCTGGATTGGTTAATTTGTTAGTGGAGGGAACAGTGGAAGGTAAGAACTGTAGAGGTAGACAGAGATTAGAATATATGAAGCAGATATATGAGGACGTGGGTTGTAAGGGCTATGTAGAAACGAAAAGGTTAGCACAGGATAGAAAGGGATGGAGGATTGCATCGAACCAATCGAAAGACTGACGACAGCAAAAAATCAGGGGATTTTTTTTATTGCAGTTTCAGAACGAATGTTCCGTTATGTATCAGAATATACTTTGAACATGATGTAAAATAGTTGAGAGCGAAAGCATGAGTGGTAGCAACAATTATTTATTTCTTTTGAAATTAAATATTTAGTTAAGAATTTATTGTACTATATTTTGGTTTAATTTAAGTCCTTATGAACAGTTTATTACGTTTAACTTCGGAGTTAAAAATCTCTAAATTAACTGCATTGTTATTTAAAGCAGTTTTAATTTGGAGTAAAAATTAAAACTAATTAGATTATATTAGTAATTTAATTGAGCTGACATTCAGTTATTTTCAGCCACACCGCATGGCGGCTGGAGGCTAACTGTGTTGCCTTCGAGAAGTTTCGCTGCATGTAGGCACAGAGGAGTGCTTAACAAATTGTATTTGTTTGCTCCTTGTCGACTTCGAAACAAATGAAGTTGTAAAGTTTCATCGTCGTACTGAATAAACATGAATCGTCGACATTATCATTCGTGTAACTACTTTGCCACTGAGGAGTTTAAGAAATTAAATGAAGTATTAACCTCAGTACAAGTGTAAATCCCTTGCTGACCGAAGGATCTACATCTTCTAAAAGATTACAGTCAACAGTGTAACTCATATCAGGCTTTTTTGAGAGTTACGTTATAAAATGCTATTTGGCAGTCCTGTGGTGTTCATAAAATGTCAGAAAGTTTCAGGTAAATGGTAAAGCTGGTATAAAGTTTATGATCGTCAAATTGCATCATCGGTGGCAGGTGCGTACCCCGGAATCTGTGTTCAAGTCGCCGACTATTCATGGTATGGTGTCTTCTCGGTTGTGTTGTTATATATTTTCGTTCCACGCCTGAAGTGACGACACCAGGGCACTTCGCCAGCCACACTCTATCTAAATACGAGCTATTATGAGCGCGAAAACTGTGTCGTCCGGAGAAAAACAGAGTATCCTTATTCTTAGATCTTCAATTGAATGGAAACTTTCGTTAGTGAAAATTTAGTATGCTGTGAGTAGTAAATATTAGACTTCTTCTTCTTTACCACCTTTTCCCAAGATTTTGCTGCCGGCTGCCTTCGACGGGTTTTGGAACTGCGGTATTACGGCCGCATCCGCATGCTGACGCAAGCATGTCATACCTTCTGCCAGGTCGTGTTGCCATCTGTCTGTGAAACGTGTAACTATATTCAGCGAGGGGTAAATGTGTTTTTTGTTTGTGAAATGTGTGATATTATAAGGCAAAGATTATGAACCGTCCCGGCATTCGCCTTTATGACTGCGAAAAACCGCATAAAAACAGGTCTGGATGACCAGTTTGGGGGTTCCTGAGCTCATGCTCGGGCTGTTGTCTCTCCCCGATCCAGTTTGCGACGCCTCAGCGGGTTGATCCACACTGGCAGGTAGTGCCTCTCTAATCATTTACAAGGTTTCAAATTTCTCTGATTTTATATCTTATCTGATGGGGATTTAAGCGTTTATTGTGAACAGCGAAGTAACAGATGAAGTAAACGAAGAGTATTTACAAAGTAATGAATTCAGTAGGCTACTTATTTACCTGAAAAACAAAATACTCTAGCACTAAAAAATTGGACAATGTTTATTACTTCTCATCTATGTAGAAAGCAATAGAATTATTGAGTAGCATTGAATCAGTCAGATGTAGAAACTTAATTAATTATCACTGCTAATTAAAGATATGGAAACTATTATAAACATATGGCAGTTTTAAACAAAGAAGAAGCCAACTACCAAATGGACTAAAATGCGGGGATTGTGACATGGGCAAACCGCGTCAGCTGTAGACAGATGGCACAGAAATAATATACTCGTAGAAATCTGTATCCCTACTGCCCACAAGATTGTTGCTCATAAGCGACGAACTATTAAACATTCTGTGAAGTGGCTTCTCTTACATATAAAAAATAATCAACAAATTATTTCAGTTGCCTCCAGAAATATCAGTCCAATGGGGTATGTATGAAGAGCACAGAGACCAATAAATACATCAAGATTTAATTGTTGTTGGTGCCGTGTTTAACATTAGGAGTATCGTCCCAATGAACCCTGTAACCATTGACGTTCTGCATGGTAGATATCTAAGGGGAGGGGGGAGGGATCGAAGCGATGAGGGGTAAGAAGTTATTGTAATTTTGTGAAACTTGATCATGGGGAATACATGGTATAAGAAGAAAGGAACTCATGAAATCACTTGGTATAATGCAGATTTGGCGAGGGCATCTATGATTCACAGTGTGATATTAGACAGACAAATAATGGAATCAAAATTAGGCCACCTGAGGCATTGGACAATGACTATAGGCTATTAGTGACCAGCTTGAGGGATAAAAAGAAAGAAAGCCTTCAGTAAAGTGGGAAAGAAAACCCAAGGAGTGGAAGATGGAAGAGGATGGGCCCGGATGGAACACCAGGTATTCATTAGGAAGAATGTGCCAAGAGTCTGAGAACAGTGATGGAAGAATGGGAGGAGCCAAAAAAGACACGCTCTAGCCTCACATTCGCGAGGACGTGAGTTAGGTCGATGTCATCCAGATGACGGTTTCCGTGGTTTCCCGAAATCACTCCACGCGAATGGCGGGATAGTTCTTTCAAAAGTAATGACCGAACCCCTTCCGTTTCTTCCTCCCCATTCTCTGCTAGCTCTAATGATACCGACGACGACGAACCCTAATGCATAAAAAAGACTAGCAGAGACGACAGAGATAGTGCATAACAGAACCAGTGGGATTGGAGGAAAAGTAAAACACTGTAGGGGAATTTTGCTTTTAAGGAAGCTGTACTAAAGATAAACAGAGCTTTAGATTACTGTTAATTAACTAATATTACTACTAGCAAGGAGAAGTCACGAAAAAGTATAGAGATGGTAGTTGGAAACATAGACCAAGATACTGGGGAATAGGAAAGTCACAGTCAAAAATATAACAAAATATGGAAATGAGTGCATAAGAATTATGAATGGTAATAGAAATTAATTTTTGATAAAATGAGCTGAATTATAAGTGGAATGAATATTTTGACGACCTGTTAAACCTGTTGAACGGAAGAATTCAAATCGAGGATTCATTTAAGTCTCAAAACACTTGGCTTATAAGAACTGTATATTATTGAACAAAAACAGCATGTGTGGAATGGAGTACTTTACTGAGTGCTGCAATTAGTGTAAACGAGAAAAAAGATTTCGGAAGACTGTATAAGAAGTAATATTTGCTAGTCTTAATAAGGGGGGGGGATAAAAGAAATGTAAGAATAACAGAGTAATCGCACACTTGTGTCATTCTTCGAAAATATTTTGTAAGATAATGGAGAATACGGGCAGTGGCGGAAAGTGTATTACGAAGGAGCAACTTGGCTTCAGACCAAATGTGTCAACCGTGAAGTTAGTGTTAACAGTAAGGAAATTACAAGGGGTGATCAAATGAAAAGGTACGAAATGACGTAAAAACGTAACAGTTAAATATTTGCATATTCCGACATGGGAGAACGTAGCGAGACATCTAGGGATGCGATTGGAGTCTCTGACTGGGATCGGAGCGGCGCCCGTATGCGCAGTAGAGAGCAGAGGCTCTTATCAAAAGCGGCGTCCAAATGATGCGGCAGTACGTATGAGGACAGGATTCCTCGAGCACAGAAAAACCATTAACTCCGATGTGTACTGTGAGACACTCCGACGCCTACGCAGGTCCATCAAGAACAAAAGACGGGGCTGCTCACGGATGGTGTGGTTCTGCTCCATGATAACGCGCGTCCACACGTCTCCAGAGTCACACACATGGAACTGACCAAGTTCAAGTGAGAGACGTTGGACCATCCGCCCTATAGTTCGGACATGTCGCCCTGCGATTTTCATGTGTTTGGTCCGTTGAAGAAACACCTGGAAGGGAAGCGCTTCAACTCGGACGACGTACTCAAGGACGCTGTGAAGGACTGGGTCTCGTCACGGCCACAGGAATTCTGGGAACAAGGAATCCTGCGGCTTGTTCATCAGTGGGATCGTTGTACTCAGGCCTATGGTGTATATTTTGAATAAAGTCTACATTTGTACTCACCGTGTCGTTTCGTACCCTTTCATTTGATCACCCCTTGTACAAGACAGGCACTGCGAGTGTGAGCAAGACATAATCATAGTAATTTTGGACATTGTGCAAGCGTATCACGACGCGTGAAGAGAGAACTTTAGAGAAGCACTGAAAACAAAAGGAGTTCGCGAAGGATTGACAAAGAGAGTTGAAAATGTATATGAGCGATATGAGAGTTGTGTGAATCTAGGAGTGTAAAGAACTACTTGGTTTGGATTACACCACGAGCGTCCATTAATTACGTACGGTGTTTTTCCGCGATTCCGGCCTCTGGTGAGATTTGATGAGATCTGGTTGGACTCCCCCTCCCCATTTCACTTCACGTAATTAATGGACGTTCCCTATGGCAGATAACTGCTGTTTACCCATTTCTGTTCATTATATTTGGGTTAAATAATAAAGGAGGTGGCCAATAAAATCGTGGAGAGCAGATGATAGTCACAGTGTGTGCGAATGATATAATAGTACGGGAAAAACCAGGCAGAGGTACAAGAATAGCAATAAGGGTGATACGAAGTGTATTCAAATCTTACAGAATCCTCTGCACAAAAGAACGAATTTGTAATTACTACTCGGAAGAAAGACGGGGACTCGAAAAAGACAACAAGATAAATGGATTGAGGTAATAAAAACTGCTAAGATAGAGCAGAAATATTGACAACAGTGGAACAGGATGAAAGATAAGGACAGAAGGCAGTTGTTACCTCCAGACTCGCAGGCAGATGGTAGCTGTTCGTGTTGATAAATATCTCTTAGGCGTAAAAAAGGGAAAAAAATGTATAGCTAATGCTGCATTACTTACAGAATCTCCATACAGCAAGACGCGCGTCTATAATTTCCTTGTTTCAGTCCTTCGTTGTTCTCATATAAAACGCGGAATAATGCAGTATCAACCTATCTAGCTAACACAATGAAAACGTGTAACTCATAATATTATAAGGTGTGCTCATGTAATCATTTAACTGAAACTAACAGAAAAGGTTGGTACTAATTTTGCGGTGACAGTCTTGTTTTAAAAACTGAAATGACCATTCAGAACTAGGGCTGTTGATATTTTAAAAAATATCGGATTTTCGATATATCGATATTTTAAAAAATATTTTATCGGATTCGATATATCGAAGAAAAAGTATCGATATATCGATATATCGACCCTAATATTACAAAAACAAATCATTTTAAAAAAAGGGCGAAGTCTTGTGGCTATTTAATGATAATTTCTGAATCAAGTTTTGATTTTCTAAAAAAAAAAATAGTTTTTCATGACGTTACGGATAAATCTTTGTTTAAAATTGTGGTTTAGCCATTATACTACTACTTTACTAAAAGGAAAGGCAGAATGTTTATGATTTACTCGAAGACTTGAGAATCCAAAAAGAACATCGAGGGAAATCTTGGCTTTTGTGAGTTTAAAAGCTCAATAATGCAACATTGTAGAGGCATTTATTTAGGTTGATGTTCTATTATCAGAGTTTGCATAATGAACAAGTCACTTTTTTTACAAGAATTGTTTTATATGGAATTTAATTTCTTTTTGTAGGTTGATAGCTTGTTCTGAGTTTTCTTACTTTTTTGGACCAAATGTTTGCACCTTAGCAAAGATTATGTATCCGAATTTATCAATATTCCTGCTTACATCCAATTTTCATGTCAAAATACTTTCCTCGACAACGCACGCTCATGTAAAACAACGGGCTCGAGTCCGATTCGTTCTGTGCGAGCTTCGCCGTGTCTGTATTGTTACCATCGGTGGAGTACTACCAATAACTTCCAAATTAAATGTAGTAACAAAGTAAAATTAATTGTGTTTTTTATGCTCCTGATCTTTGTGCAAAACTGAAATTCAAGCCTCAACAAGAAGAAAGCAAGTAACCTACAAATTTTCTCTAAGACGTTTCAGCTTTTAGATTGGCATTGAAAAAACACAGGAACTTTTCTTATACTATGGGGATGAAGCCAAGTATGTGTACCAAATTACCATTTTCTAGGACAACTGGATGTTGCATAGAATTATGATGAGAGAACGTCATAGTTATTTAAAAGAGTTTCAGATCCAAAAAAAATCCAAACTAAGGTGGTGAATGAAGTAAAATTTTGCACCAAAACTCATGTCAGAAACTTCATTGGACATACTTTTCAAGAGCATGAACTCATGTTTTTCCAGTTGTTTCTTCTACTATGAATGGAGAACTCGCTACATTAATTGAAAATTTCCCCTTCTTTGATATTGCTTCGCAAATGGGTAACGCTTTACCATAATACAATTTTTTAAAGCTGAGATTCTAGGTTGAATGCAGGATTTAGGGCGAGGGGTGGGAGCAAACCGCGGTACTTGCTCTGGGCGATAAAATCGTGTCCAACAATGCGTTTGGCAAACAGTTAAAGTGGCGACATCAATGCGTTTGGCCAACAATCAAGGAGGCGATTCTCGGGGTCTGGCTGGCAACAATGTTTGAAGAGGCGGCAATCTCAGTTTTTCCCCGGCTTGGAAAAATCCTAGAGCCGCTACTGTCAAGGCAGTTCCCTTGGCGTTAACAAATTGTTTTTTAAAGGCACCAATCTATAATAATAAGTTTTTAGCATAGCACTTTGTAAAGGCAATCCAAAAGTGGTAGATTCTTTTTTTCAATTTCTTATCTTAATAAATTCGTAAGTGATATAACAAAACTGGCTGTGACATAATTTTGGAGCTCAATTCTTCTGTTGGTATGGAACAAGAAGCGTATCCAATTCGCGCGAAATATTTAACTGTGGAGTGCCAGATACAGGCTTATAATTTCCGGGACATTTCTGGGTCTAAAAAGTATTTTTGCGGTATGTTTAAAGAGTGAACAAAATTGCAAATTAATAAAAAAATCTATTTTAGGTAAATATGCTATCTAACGTATATATAGCACCTCTTTTAACATTATTAATTAAACTATGGTAGAAAGTCAAAATCAGGTATTATGAATCAAAAGGAAAAATAATAAACTTAAAACGAAAATTGACCACCTCGTTAGGAATTTTTTACTTTGGTTCAAAATCAACATCGGGTATTATCAATCAAAATCTCAAAAATATTAAACAAAAACTGAACACTTCTGTTAGGCTCATTAATTAAAATTAGGCAGAAAATCAACAAATAACAAAAAATTATCATCTATCTTTTGCTAAATCAAAATCAACATCAACATCAATCAAAATAGATCTTAATCATCTACTTTTAAAATATTTATTACTAGATTTTGCCATTTTCATAAATATTTCTCCGTCACTGCTTTGCAAAACTGATAAAATTTCTCAGCAAGAGTCTTCAAAATTGATTGAGTTTGCAGTTCAGCCTTGATCGAATCCATGAACGTTCTCTTTCGCTCTTATTTCATAAATTATTCAACGGGCTAAAACTTGTCTCGTAAAAGTCATTGCTTGTTGGAATTGACAAAACAAAACCAACTATTTTTTAAAAAATATTCAAAATCATTAAAAACGCTTGTTCTAACGAAATTGGCCCAGATTTTATCGTTTGGAAAGTCTTTTGGAAGGACCTGAAAAACACGTTTCAGACATGTGAACTCCGTATAAAGGGAGTTAATGTTAACTGCATCTAGAATTTTCAAAGTCCCAGAAAATTCAAAGAGTATTTTCCTGTCAGTTTCAATTCCTCTGATTTAAGGGACATTCCATCCTCCCGCTGCAAGCATGGGATACTTGGCTTGGCCTCATGACCATCGTCATGAGAGAAAAAAACTAGTATACGGAAATTCCGGGACAGTAACGCATAATTCCTGAACACGAAATCAGACACAAAATTCCGGGACATTCCCGGATTTTCCGGCTATCTGGCAACCCTACCCATACCTGGTACATTACGATTAGTTTCTTAATGCTAATACTTTTGCATTGATTGAAGACAAATTTTAAAAACTTTTCAAAATGTCCAGACAAGAATTCTAATGAATATTGAAGAGTTATTTTACCTTCGTTTTTTACTTCTCCACAGGCCCGCCGCTAGCTGTTTGAGCGCCCGCGTACAATAGCGATTATGCCGCCCCCTGTCCAACTACTGCCAGTGGTGGATTTAAGAAATTTCCGAAACGGGTCAAAAAAACTCTGAGATTGCCGCCCCCATTGTTGCCATCCCCAGTGTCGCCGCCGACCGCCCGAAGCAGCTGTTGAGCTAAAAAAAAGGTCACCCGCTACATAATATGCTGCCTTGCATGCCCGCTTACGGCGGCCCTACTTCTCCATGTGCTCATATCGTTCATTGTTTCTTAAAATTCTATCTATGAAAATGTATTGCATGTGCAACACAGGTAATCGTTTTCCCTCCAATAATAACTTGGAATATTCTACGAGGAAAACGGAAAATAACCACTTATTTTTTAAAAATATCGGACTCCGATATCCAGATTTCAATATCGATATATCGTCCTAAAAAATATCACTCATAAATATCGATATTTTTTAAAAAAATATCGATATATCTATATATCGATATTTTATCAACAGCCCTATTCCGAACTCATCACAGAGCTATATTTGAAACCACCGTGACTACATTATTGAAACAAATATAAACGTAGCACGTGTTTCTATAAACTTGTTTCCCCCCCCTTTTTTTTTACGCGTATTGCTGAAGGTGAATTCACCCCGCTAAGATTCATTATCTCGAGGCATCTCATTTATCTAGTCAGATCTTGAAGATTGCTGTGTTTTACATCTTCGCGACTGTTCTCATTAGACAACAGTTACGTGTTTCATTGTCTTCTGTAGCGTAGTGAATGCGCTTGTTTCAGCACAATACGGATGTCGGATATTCAGCCACAATGGGTATCGCGAAGGCTAGACTGTGGCGTGCTGCACGACCGCAATGCCCCAGGGAATCAGCACCTGACATTTAATTATAAATTGCCTGCCTCCTGTTCTCTTGACACACATATAAACACATGTAATTGTATTGGATCTCCGCCTAACTAATCGATACAAGTTTCTACGAACATAGATTAGTAGTATTCCATTGATCCAGGTGACATTAATGTCTGCAGAATGTAGAATGGCGCCGAAATGTTTTAAACTGAGTTGTACAGAAGTGCGAGAGTAATCACTAAGAATAACAGGAACAATTGACTAAAAATGCTACATTATTTGCATATATTATACAAAAGCGATTAATATTTTACTCTAGTATAAACTTATAAATGGACGAATAGCAGTTGGCGAAGAAAAATAAATTTTTGTTCTCTTGAATTTTATATTGTCTCCTAATAAACTCCATCTGACACTGATTTGCAAAGTGTTAAAATATTTACAGCATAGTATTAAATCCCTTTTTGGACCAACATTGACGACTTATGATCTCTATGAAGATAGTGGGCATTCCTAGTATTTGCAGTCGTGTGCTGTTCTGTTCAAACAGAGAAAACTTTTGGCTTCAAAAGATATTAATGACTGCACTTATTGTCAGATATTCGTCGGGATTTATGTGTTTCAATCGAGATTTAAATTATAATCTAGTACTAAATCCACACATAACTCCGATACCTTTCTACTCTATGAATACTTTATTCCTATTCATAGAGATGCCATAGGATCTTATCCCTTAAGATATTTACGATAATTTGGTGCCGGAGGCCCTCACTATCTATCCTATTGAATGCGGCGGCGCCTTATCACGGGTCCTTTCTCCATTACCAAAAAATGAGAATTTCCCATTTCCTTACGCCAGAAATCAAGTTTATGATAATTATCAACCGTTTCCTCTCACATACCGCTTCCAAGTATTCTCGCAATATCCAACTATATCGTCAAATGGGAATAAACTGATAGATACAATGTAATATTCGTGGGTTTGCTGCCGGATTCTGTGCGTGAAAGACGAGCTCTCGGCGACGAACTCTGCCGCCATCTTCAGGCCTGGTGCTCACGCTGTGACGACCAGAGCTGGAATGCGAGTCTCGAACGACCCGCCCTGTCTCTCTACAACTTCCTTTGGGTTGTTGAATTTCCTGATTGGAGTACTTGCCTAGTTTGGTATTACCTCAATATTTAGCTGTTGGTGACTAATGCTTTTGCTTTTTTAATTACTTTTTCATTTGCTGTTGGACGAAAATTGTTCTGACATAACTTGTGTGACCGCTTGAGCGGTCGCACTTGCTATGCATACATCGGCATCAACAGCGGCGGGCAAACTAATTCTCAAGAGTTGCTTCCTGGCGAGAAGACGGGTATTGGAAGAAATGACGAGAGAGAGGTAATCATCCTTGGGAAGAACAAACTTATTTGTCCTGCCGAGAAAATTGCCTATGGAAATTTCCAGGTTTACACAGTTTTGATAACAATAAAACGCTTTTTTTATTATGACTTTGCGCCTACTTGACGTCGAGGTCATTAGAGGCGTGAAAGGACAGGGGGCAAGGAACGGTAAGGAATTCGGCCATTGTCTTTTGAAGGAAGCAACCCGGCACCTGGAGTGATTTGGGGATACCATGAAAAACCCAAATCTGGATGCCCGGACGGGGATTCAAACCCGCTTTCAACCACCATGCTTTTTTTTTTATCTGCTTTACGTCTCTCTAACAGCGAGGTCTTTTAGAGATGGGAAAGGATGGGGGCAAGGAATAGGAAGGAATTCGGCCATGGCCTTTTGAAGGAAGCATCCCGACATTTGCCTGGAGTGATTTGGGAAACCATGGAAAACCCAAATCTGGATGCCCGGACGGGGATTCGAACCACCGTCCTCCCGAATGCGAGGCCAGAACGCTAGCCGTTACACCACCACGCTCGGTACCACCATGCTCCTTACAACAAAAAACAAAAAATCGCATGAGGGTAAAGATAACAGATATAAAATCAATCTACATAACTGGTACCTACTTCCAGCCGTGCTGATTGTTCTACATAAATGTTACGCGAGCCACAATCTCTGCCACCTCTTTATCTGTCCTCAATTAGAAACTCTTAGCATATTTGAAGATTTATTATCAGCTAGTGAATAGGCCACTGCAGAAGCTAATGTTAGGAAGCCTTCTGTTTTACCATACACGGAAATTATTAAGTAAGTATTGAAATTATTAAGTATGGTGGTCAGTAATAGTAAAGCGAGCTTAAACTTCACGCACGGTTAGTTTCTAAACGTGGCTTCAAAATAAAACATTTCAACCTTTTTTTTTTTTTTTTTTTTTTTTTAAAAAACCCTCAAGTGAGATAGTGATTTCAAGCCCAGAATTACTATGTATAAATCAGTCTTGAAGCGAAAATCTACCATTTTCATTTATTCGTTAATTTGATCCACTTGTTAGTGCAAGGTAAACTTACGTGATAACTGCAGCTTTCCCACACACTCTAAAAGCTGCTTATGAAGAAAATTGTACTGGTACTTTTCATTTAATATAAGCTTTTAATACAAAACGAATCAATTGGGTTCTTTCTGCTATAATGCCTTCCTTGAAGAATGCTTTTCAAAAGCACCGTAAAACAAACGAACGCTATAAGTTCCCAATATCAAATGTACATAAACTGTGAAATAAAATATATATTGCCAGAAGATGGTTGTACAATCATTATTGAAACCGCAATTAAACAAAGAAATGCTGTTACTTTCACGCAGCTAACATTTCTTGAATATTACTCAAGTTACAATAAATGATTGTTGCGAGCAGTTTTTCCGAAATTGCTTGATAAAATAATAAATTGTTATTATTAGATAATGCGAATGTAACATTTGCTGATGGTTTACAAAAAAGATAGGTATAGTACTTGATTAAATATATAAATAGGATCAGCTTTAATAGGAGAAGTAAATTAATTGTGACAGCTAGGATGTAAAATTACAACTGATGGCCAAAGCAGGAATGATGATAAAATCAGAATATCACTAGTGGAAGGAGTCTTCTTGAAAGAGAGGAACATTTTAGTTTCCAATATTGATCTAGGCACATAAAAAACCTTTATATTATTGTATGTATGGGGCACATCACTTTATGATAGTGAAATATGGAGTGTAGGAATACCAGAAAGAAGGAAAATTGAAGCTTATGTAAGGTGGAGCTATATAGAATGATGCTGAATATGCAGAGGACAGACAAAGTACGACAAAAATGTGTATTGAAAATTGAGGGTTAGGAAAATGTTTTGTGGAAAAGCCTCACAGAAAGAAGAGATAGGATGGTAGGTTCCATTTTAAGACAGGTTGGATTAGTTATTTTGTTAATGGATGGAACAGCTGAAATAAAAAACTGTAGCGGAAGACAAAGATTAGTATATATGAAGAAGATAATAGAGGTCGTAGCTTGTAACGGATATATTGAGTTGAAGAGATGAGCTCAAGGTAGGAATAGATCGTGGATTGTATTAGACCAGTAGACAGACTGATAGCAGCAAAAAATGGAATTACTAAAGGGCAGTGAGTGTTGTAAGGCTATAAATAATTTGGCGTGTAATAATTCTCGTTCGATCAATGCCTAGGTACTGCAAAAAATTATTTATTTTTGATAACAATATGCATAACTTAGGTGAAATACTTCGTCCACTAACCTACTTGAGTCGGAATGACAGGAAAGATAAGATTAGAGAAATAAGGTGCCGCACTGATTCTTATATGAATTTTTTCCTTCGTACCATTCGGGATTGGAATGCACAACAAAGAGATTAATTTTGGTGCTGATCACCCTCTGCCACCCACAATTTTGTGAATTGCAGAGAATATATGTAGATGTAGAATTTACTTATTACTGGGTGGCTTCTGATTTCTAGCCAGAGTGAATGATGTTCTCTGGCTAACAAAGTAATTTCAGGTTTAAATCATTGTGTACCTTGTGACTGTGAGTCATCCAATTTCTGCGATGCTGTAACAATGTGGCCGGTGGGTTGTAATTAAGCGAGCAGCAGCCACACAGAAGGACAAATGGGAATTGCGCAGAGAAGATTGCCAGCTCGGTCCTCTTGGCAGGGCGGTATTGGTGTGGCGCAACACCTCAACACGAGACAAGAGGCGCAATCGGTCCGGCAGGCAGCGCTCACATCAGAACGTGAACCCTATCTGGACACGAAATATAAGGCACACGATGAAACTGCTTGCTTCGTTTTATTAGGCAGTGCAATGGTTTCCACAATATATTTACTTTTTACTCTGTAATAATACGGCAGACTTTTTTTGCCTAAAGGGGAAAATAATTAGAACCAAGGAACGGGAGGGCATTCAGCCATGGTCTCTCGAAGGAACCCTCCAGCCATCGTCTGGATTGATTTCTGTGAATCATAGAAAACTTAGTTATGGATTGCGCAGCGGGAATATAAACCCACGCCCTTACGAATGCCATTTCCGTAAATTAATGCTTACCTTCTATGCCCTATTTTAATTCGTAAAAGACTCGTTCCGTTTGTAAAATAAATCATAACGATCGCTATTCTTCTCCATTTACTTTTTATTGTTTGAAATAAGAAAAAGAAATATGATACTTATTGTGAGATTTAACAACGATTTTTTCTTCTTTTTTTGTGAATAAAATTTTGTTGAGCATAAATAACTCTCTATTTGCTAAACAATAATGAGCTAAGTATATCATGCAATAAGATGTCTTTTCTTGGAATTCGAAAAAATTTTAATGAATTTTAATGCAGAGGATCACTTCTTTGTATCTCCTAAATTATTAAAGGCAGAGAAATGCTTATTATGGAAATCCCAAAATAACAAATAAAAATACGATATTTTAAATAATAACGTCCGAAACCATTTACCTTTTTTTCAGATCAAACTATTTAAATGTAACACTTAAAAATGAATTTACTTTGTAAAATATACTGACTCAAGCACGTTTCTTGACGAACTTACGTCTTCATTTTATAATAGCAAGAGTTGTGTTTAAAGACGCAGTCAGATGAATGACCATGCACAAGTAAGTTCTACCTAATTTTTAATCGTGTCATTATACAATTTATTACAATTTTTGTTCATCAGCTTGTGTAGCTTACAACATTTCGGTTTATGGAAATATGTTCTATCTACTCTTCACTGCTTAATTTTAACTTCTGGTTTCAATTTAATGGCATAAATGAACCTATTTAGTGATCCCGTTCTAAACAAATTGGAATATGTGGAGGGCTGCTGAACATTTGACTTGACAAATTTTAATAACCAGTTTATTTTGTCGTATGCACTGTCTGTTTCTTGTCTATCAAAAGGTTCCCAGCTCATGTTATAATTCATAGAATTTACTAAATAGTGCAGTGAGTTGAACGGCTAACAAATTTTGGTGATTTTTTTTCTTTTCTGTATGGTTTCTGTTTTGAAATCTTTATTGAGAATCTTTGGTTTAAGTTCTGTACTAACATAGGTACATCAATGTTGATTCTGATGTTTTGTAGCAGTGATAATAGTGATAAGTTTGATTATAATCAGCCAACACGAGAATTGAAAATGGAAACTAATATTACAATACTCATGCTCAAGAAAGAAAGCATTATAAAATAGCAATTAGATATAAATTTTTAAATGGTTTTCGATTTTAGCATTTAATGATTCATACTAAATTTTGGTTTACTGTCAGAAATGGAACTGATTTTTAATATTATTTTTCAATTTACCCCGGCGACATCTTCCATATTTAACAATAAGGACCATGAAAAATTGTAAATTTTTGTATTTTCGAAACAAATTTTGTGACCTTTCCTGACTTATAAGTTGATGGAATTTAAATCAGATGCTGAACATGCCTGGATTAAATGGAATGATAATCTATTGAAGTATACTTCAAAATTCTTTGAGATCTTAATTCTTGCTATCATAAGTTAACATTACAGCATTCGCAAAACGTCTTTTGTTTGAATAGAGAGTTGCGCAGGGGATGTAAGATTTTTGTGGAGTATCTTAAGAGCAAATCAACCAGGAGCTTAAAAGGGGTGTATACTATATAGTGTGTCTTGCTAAGATTGAAACACTGCGTATAAAAGCCAAGCATATTACAGATTACCTTGCCTGGAAACTGTTATTTCTTAGTGCAGTGATTAACTTGGTAACGCTGATAATATGTAAGACTGATACTTTGTTCAAATTGCTGAGTACCCATACATCTCAATTATCGTCTAAAAGAATGTTTTATTTTTGTTCAAAAAACTTTATTTTTGTTACAAAAAATTTATAATTTTTTATAATTTTTATAGGAAATAAAAAATATTACATTGTCGTTTTTATTCATTCTTATTAAAACCTGTTGGGTAGAAGTTACTTAATAGAAATATACTAATATTATTACAAAAACTTGAATGGAATCAGAAAAATAGTCCAAAAATATTCGGAATCATTTCGATCCACTTCGATACCAGAGTTATAATTTACCACGATTCAGAGGCCGAATTAAAAACTTGCAATTAATGTGTGATGGCTCACTACGTATGCATCTACAACTTAAAAGACAACTTTGGCCACGGAAGTCTTCATGAAAACTGCATTAAAAGTTAATTTTAACAGTGATTATGTGCGTAAAGTGCCTCGGTGTACTGCCGAGAATTTCTTGCAGCTTTTCGCTGACGAAGGGCAAGCTGAAGGCCGAAGCCGTGCGTGCCGACGTAAATACCGACCGACCCGTCGGCCAAGTCTCGCCGTGTGACGGAGGCGGGAGCAGGACATTATGGCTCGCTGGGCAATAGTGATGCAATCCACTTCACAATGAATGTCGTGGAAACGTGAGGAGCAAATCCCAAGCGAAGATAACCCAAGCCAATGTGACAGCTTGATACAAGATTTAGTTATGACTTGTCAGCTTACCTTCATAAGTCTATCGATTGACTAGGAAATGTCCTGTATAAAGATGCATATAATTGTTATAGACGGTTTGAAATTACAGTATCCCGGAACTAACCATTATTTTGTTACGCGTATTGAAAGCGAGTGAGGTATTCGTTTAATTGAAATGGAGAAGACGGAATTCGTGATGTGCCGCAATATTTGTGTAAGAAAGAGATGTTACCGAAGTATATTGATGAGGTTGTGAATGCAACATCTCAGGCATCTGAATTTGAGCGCTGGAGATGATTCTCACACACGAAGGCCAGAGGAGACAATGAGTTTACAAAATGTGGACAGGATACACTATTCGATTATGACTGACAGAAGATTGACAGTTCGATAGATTAAACACTTATGATGCATTACGAGAATAATAGTAGATCGCATTCTGACAGAGGACTTCCGCCAGATTAACCAAAGCAACAGACAATGCAGTGGTTGAACGCCCTCTAAAGAAGGCCAATGTTGTTCCATCCGCAGAGAGAGTGACCGTGTCTATTTTTGGCTCGGAATTCTGACGGTTTGTTGGCTTTAGATTTGCTGGGAAATGGTGAAACCACTACGAGTACATATTATGCAAAGCTTGTGAAACTACAGAGGTCTATTAACGAAGGAAAAGAGCTTTCTTTTTTTACTTCTAACTTTATGCCTCGTCGACGTTGAGATAATTAGATACAGGAAATGACTGGCGGCAGGGGATAAGAAGCAGTTCGGCCATAAACTTTTGAAGTAACCATTCCTGAATTCTCCTGGAATGATTTAGGGAAACCATGGAAAATCCAAATCTGGATGACGGGAGGGTATTCGAACCCACGTTCTTCCGCACGTGAGACCAGAGCGTTAATGCTCACCGATCATGGTCGGTAAAGAAAAGAGAAGAGGAAAGTTGTAGAAAAAGTTTTGTTTCAGTACTCCCAGGCTTCACCACGTGTAAAATCCTTGAGAGTGTGTGTTTCAGTCGGTATCGCAATCCCTTTATTCATCCATTGGCTTCACGACTCTAGAGCAGGGAGACGATGGAAGAGATGGAGCGTGGAGGAATTAGGCCATGGTTACTTCAAGATGACCATTTAACGGGGAGGATTTCGGTAAACGACGAAAACTGAGATTAGGATAGCAGAGCGTGGATATGAAAACATCCAAAATGCGCCCTCCAAAATGCCGGAGCAGACCGTTACCGCTTACTCCTCAGAGTCGGTTACTCATCTTATCCCTCAGACTTCCACTCCGTTAATACCGCAAAAACTATCTGCCTGGCACTTGTTTCAAATTAGGTAATGGTGTCATTTGTGCTCTCTCCTCATTTATTGACTCCTTTGGAAAATATTTCTTGCGGATTGCATAAAATTGTTAGAACGTCGTTAAAGGAAGCCCGTGTAAATCTCGTACACCAGGGCTCTCGTGACTCGGGGGGTTTTCCGTTGTTTCTTTTGTTCACGCTATGCCTTTATTTGCTACTGTAATCAACGATTGAGACCGTCTTACCCACTCGCTAGGCTTAAGAACAATAAAAATTCCTTGCTTTTTGGTTTTCGCTTAAAATGTGGGAAGTTTCCATGCATACAATTCGGGATGCCAATAACATTTACGACCGTAATGGAGACAATATGATCGTTAAAAAGAAAAAAGGAGAAGCAATCCACCAAGTAAGTGCGTGGACCATTGGGTTGACCCAGGGGTTCCCAAAGTGTGCGCCGCGGCGCCCAAGGACGCCGTGGGGTTTAACCTGGGGCTTCAGCTTGCTCCTCAAACAAACAAACAATTCAAATCGCGCGCGCTGCATGCTTCGGTCTCGATGCGTCCGTTGATAGGTAATGGAAAGATATTTATTAAATAAGCTGACCGATAGTTCAAGTGAGAACGACAAAGCATTGACTAGTGGTAGGGGAGCAAAAAAACGTAAATACTGTAGATAAGATGATAGTTTTTATTTTATTTTATTTTGCTTCACATCAGTAGAATTATACAACGACGAAAGAACGCAGTGTGTTCTCTGAAAATTCTTGCGTCGGAGAGTATACTCCCAAGTCAGCTAACGCAACATCTCGAGACCATTCACCCTGCCATGGTTGAAAAATCTCGCGATTTTTTTTAACAGGATGTTTCAAAATTTACAGAAGCAAAAAGTGTGTTCGATCAACAATCTTCAGTCCATAGCAACGCTCTGCTAGCGTATTTCAAGGTGGCATACATTGGGGAAGTGCAAAAAACCTCACACCAACGCAGAAAAGCTTATACTTCTGGCTACTCTTAGCACGGGTGATGATATGTTGGGAAAATAGGCGGGAAAACTAGCTTCAAAGGAACCTCTGTCTAACAACACTATTAGTCGAAGAATCCATCATATGGCTGAAGATTAGTTAACAGAGAAAATGAAAGGCAAAGAATTTTGACGGCAATTTCATGAGATAATTGAAAATAATAAAGGTGTTTGCCTTATTTGTTATGTAGATACGTTTTCTGAATGGTAATATTATCGTTAAAGACCTTCTGTTCTGCAAAGGTGTTATTGAAAGAGCAATGGCTCAAGACATGTTTGAGATGTTCGACAAGTTTATAACATAAACCGTTTGGATTGGATAAAGTGCATCGGTGTATGTATTGATCGTGCTCGATCAATTTCTGTCCTCTATGGCGGTTTGCAGATACTTATTCGCAGCAAAGCACAGCATGCTGTGTGAACTCATTGCATCGTCCATAGGAAGCACTTGCATCAAACTCGAGTTCTCAATGGAACTTGGTATTAGAACGTGTCATAGACGCAGTAAACTACATAAAAACCAGACCTCTGTTGAACTAAACATACGGCCTTTATATACTTCTGCAACATGATGGTTAATTCATGAAATTCACACTTTTCTACAAGAGGAAGATCGTGCAAACTCAAGGTACTTCGCCGCACCAGTCTTTTTGCTAAAACTATCATATTTATGCGATTTATTTGAGAAACTAAATGCTTTCCATTTGTCTCTGTAAGGACACACACCTTGGAGACGACTGCGACGATTACGAAACAGATGCAGTTGTGGCAAAGAAAAATTTATGAGGATAGTCTTGTGTCCCTGAATTGCACAAATACGCGGTCTGTAATACGATCATAGTTTCACAAGACTTGCCATTTTTCATGGAACACCTTTCAAAGCTCATCAAACTGTTTGCAAAACACTTTGCGGAAGAAAAATTTGCGTGGGTCCTAGATCTTTCCCATGCTTAAGCTCCACCGGAATTTACTTCGCAATATGAAGAAAACTTAATTATTCTCTCTTTTGATAACAGTCCTGAAACAAAATTTGCTTTTTCCGATTTGCTGGAGTTTTGGATAATTATCAAAAATTAATGTCCAACTTTAAGTTTAAAGCTTTAAGAATTCTCATTTCTTTGCAGCATTCTATTTATGCAAACCCGTATTTTCATATGTAATTGTAATAAACAGCAAATATCATTCAAAAATTAATTTGGAGCAAGAAATGAGAGTAGCAATATCGAGTCTTATCCCACGATCCGAAAAAATATATCATCAGGAAGCTGATACGTCTCATTGAATGTTTTCACATTTTTTATTTCAATATTTTTTTGTTGATTATATAATAAAATCCTTTCTAAAAAGTAGTTTTAATTTCTATGCCTTATTAATGTTATTTCACACATTTTTTGAGAATGGCGCCGTGACAAATAATAAACCTGTAACTGCGCCGTGAACCGAAAGAGTTCGGGAAACTCTGGGTTGACCAGTTTAGAGACGACCGCACAGGTGGCTAGTGCGGATTAAAAGAGAGATGGGCCAGATCCAGATTTATTAGAATCTGAAGCGTCTATCCTAACGGTTTAATGTTTGTGTTGCGAAAAACCTGTGACTTGTATCCTGTATGATAATTGTATTTTTGTTTGTGATACGCGATAAGACTAGGGACGTCCCGGCATTCGACTAGGTAATTGTCACTGGGTGCAGTACGCGGGGTCCAGGCCTCCCGTTGTATTGTGCGGAGCCACCTTGACGTGCCCAGGGTCGATACAGTGCGCTGTCTACAGACTATGGATCTATAGGCGAAATTATTTTGAGGTAAAACCGTATTATCAGTTGTGTTTCGATTACATGTCTAAAGCGACTCTAACAAATTCAAGTTATGCAGCCATTCAGTTAACGGTTTTTCTGCGTGGTGTGTGAGCTAGATGACTTCTATTATATGACGCTCAGCGTTACCATTCACTAGAGTTAGAGAGAGAGCGCTACGCGAGAATGTTCCCAAGTACGTCAGCAGTGCGCTCGACTCCCTGGCCACAACATGTGATTGGCAACGCGTGGGCTGAGGTACTCACGGGCAGCACGTCGCTCTGGTGGTGGAGGTCGACGAGCGGCTTCTCGGGGGCTGGCCTGGACGCCAGGTAGAAGGCGGAGGCGGCGGCGACTCCCGTGAGAGCCAGCGCGCCCGCGGGGCCCCCGATGTAGTCCAGGTAGTGGCCCATCTCCACTCCTGCCAACACAGGGGCCATACATAAATTACATCACACGAATTTCATGATTTTTTGGAGCCCCGCCCCCCTTGTCCTCGTCACAGATGGTTACATTTATGTGACCGCCCTTCCCTGGTGAGACGTCACATTTTTGCAATTTTAAATTTAGAAATCATTAAATTTAAACAGCATTTCCAAAATTAGTTACATATTTCTGTTTAAAATATTTTTCATAAAATCGACAATAAATTAAACATTTTAGAAAATTGACAAATCATAACAAATCAAGTGTAGGATAAAAGTTTAATTTCCTTGTGTCCATGAACTTTGAAACGATTCCTTTATATTATTTATGACTGACATAACAGTCACTTCGTTCTCGATTTGGATAACGCTACGAACATCGAACTTCATTAAACCATATAGCATCGTCATCGTTTATTAAACAAAGAACTTTACCGTCACGTCTTAAAAAACAAATCTTCTTGAAGGGCAAAACCTCTTGTTGCCTCTTATGTTTTCTGCTTATGACTTTACACCTCGTCGATGTCGAGGTCATTAAAGGCGGGAAGGGACAGGAGGATGGAATTCGGCCATGGCCTTTTGAATGAAACATCCAGGTATTCGCCTGGAGTGATTTGGAGAAACCATGGAAAACCCAAACCTGGATGTCCGGATGGAGATTCGAATCTGCGTCTTCCTTTTTTTTCAGCTCCACAATTAGCAATATTCACCACTGTGCGTGTTATACGCAAGAGATAGCCAGTCCGCTATTACGGAAATAATGTCGCAAACCCCCAACGATCAACCCCTAAGGGTTCGCGTACCCCACTTTGAGACACGCTGCTTTGCATGATGAAAGATATAGATGAGACATGCTACACGATCGTTTAAATAAGTATGCGAAAGTCATATCTTGTCGAAACCTCAGTGGTGGTATTGGTCTTTCAGCGTATATCAAAGGTGGCCGACATGCGACACCGTAAGGTACAGTGAGCATGAAATTGTGCGGCCCCCACGTGACGTCACGAAGCTTATGACTAGTCTCCCCTCCCCCCTTGTCACACGATGTCACACTTTGTTGACCCCTTCCCCCCTACCTTAACGTGTGACGTAATTTATGCATGGCCCCATAAGTATAGCAGTCGCTGAATATCAGAGAAATAGATGGCAGTAAGTGCTGGACAATTCAACCACTTCTTGATTAAGGTCATTTTCAGGTACGCAAATTGGACAACAGCAATACGATAACTTCATTCTACTGAACTTGATCTTTAAAAGGGCCGGCTCTTTAGCTGAAGTTATTTTTTTAATATTATTTACATCTTTTAGGAACAGCGCTGCCGATTATGTAGGTGATACACTAAGAAAGTTAAAGGCCTCTTCTATGTGGCATACTGTAACGATAAACTGTATGATCTACCACGGAGGTTGATGGGAGGTTAAGCTATTTGATACTCAGCTCCAATAACAGATAAAATTCTTCAACTCTCTCCAGATACGAGGCCAAAAATATAAATCTTTTTGCTTGAGAATGACATTCTATCTAAATCTAATTGGCTTTTGATGTCCCAAATTGTACTTCTAGCTTTCCATGTTTGAAAGTTAAGTTACCATGTACCAAATTAATAAATTCCGTAATTTTTGCATCGGCATACATCATTCTTATTTTGTATTTCTGTATCGACAGTAGAAGCACCAAAACGCGACGAGGTACTCGAACAGGCGATGCTTCAAACATGACTTTCCAACGCCTGATCGTGACACACGTTTTATTCCACCATAATAAGACTCTATGGTGTACTAATCGTCTTTTTAGCACTGTCATTTAAAATAGGTGCCTCCTAGGTAGCTTTTTATTCATTGAAATATTAATAAACACCGAGTCTTGTGGGTGGGCATGGCATCTTTGTCGCCAGTTCATTCCATAACATTCTGCATGGCATGTATGCGGATAGGTGTCTCCTTACGAGAAATGCAGTTTGCATGGCAATAGTGTACAGGTATATGATATGAATATATTGAAATTACATGCTACTTCATCATTTAGGGGAAACAGTGACTCGCGAAAGGGAAAACAAGACTACATTTTCATTAAGATATTCTTCTCAAGACTGCTTTCATATTCCTCCACGAGTGGTATCGTTAACATACACTTGCTATGTCATGAAATAAAAAACGATTTACTGATGTTTGTTTATTTGAGTCGAAAACTGGCTAGTAGATGTGAAAGGAGTTCTGGGTCAGAGAAATGGAGTGAGCAACGAAATAGAAAAGAAGCTGTTTGTGATGTAACGTGGTCCGTCGTCTCGCTCGCTCTTGGCTTTACGGACGTCGTAATATGTCCCTGATGTATGGCCTGCGCTCATCTCTCGACAACACTCGAGAGTAACGAGAAGGGACGTTAATGTAGCGAAACAGCGTGGGACGTGTTAAGGAAAAGTGGAGAAATAGCTTCTCAAAACGTACGATGTATAAAGAACAACATAACTATGACGCACACTTTCCACTAAATCAACTGATGATTCCTTAACAAGGTTTTAATTTATTTGCCGTGAAGAGGCCACACCGCATAAATGTGTTTAGAATATTTATTTTATGTTTATAATTTCTTGTAAATGTTGATATTTATTATTTTGTGAAAAAATGAATTTGTGATAGCTGAAGTACTAATCACAGGTTCATAAATGAGATTATTAATTAACACATCTTGTAAATATGGTATTATGTGGAAAAGATCAGCCCGGTTAATGGGTTAGTAATTAAGGTTGCATGTCTTTCTTTCTTCATAAAATCTGTGACCATTTTATTGCATTGTTTACTTAAGCGAGATTCGAAGTATCTAACTATGTGAACTTCATATTAATTTTTGTTTTTCTTTTCCAATTTTTGTTCTGTGCAATGTGAGAAATAAAAGCTATAAGAAGTTGTTGTCAGGGGACCACATCACCTGTAGGATCTGTGAGGGCTCCGTGCACTGCCGCAAAATATCTAACGTTTACACAAAACAAAAAAATTCACTGGAGTTATTCTTCTCTGCTAGG
>JARYHS010008074.1:344950078-345010452 GCA_031002005.1 Vandiemenella viatica
GTTGAAACAGGTCTCGTTGTTGCAGGATGAGGGGCACATACGACACTCGAGCATACGATTCATAGTTTGGTCTTCACCACATTCACACTTAATACTGGTAGTATCAGTTAAAACCCCATATCATTAGGTTTTCCTTGGACCTGCCCACTCCTGTTCGCAATGAAATGAGGAAACAAGTAGTGGAGGGGGTAATCTGGGAAAGGGGCATGATTGTCATGGTAATGTTTTGGCACTAAGGCCCTGGCCATGGGAGCCTAAAATGTGCGGTACTTTTCCCACTTAAAGCCACACCACGTGTAACCCTCAGCAGACCACCTAACCTAAAAATTATATTGTACATAAATAAACCCTCTTGATGCTCCTAAAACCACTGCTCAGATCCTTTCCGTATAACAGACCAGATGCAAAACGTGCAGTATGCATCCACCTACACCAACTTATTGCAACCCTACTACTAGTGAAACCTACCCCATCATAGGCCATGCCACTTGCACCACAACTCATCTCATATACCAGCTCACCAGCCTCCAATGCCAAAGTTCCTACGTCGGCCTTACTTCAAGCTCATAATCCATCAGAACGAATAGTCACAGACAAACAGTTTACTCCAAAAACCTAGGCATCCTTGTTGCTCGCCATGCCAATATCACAACACCCTCAGATTCAATAACTGCTTCACAGTCAGAGTCATTAGAGTACTTCCAGATAACACCGCCCAATCTCAACTCCGCAGGTGGAAATTGGCATATAAACACATCCTGCAGACTAGACATCACCCAGGCCTTAATTTTGATATTACCTTCCATCCTCACCCTGTTACACCATCACTGGTCAGTACAACAAATTCATATACATTATAGACTTTATTTCAAAATTTTTATTATTATTTCCCCTTGTAATCTTTCTTGTGAAAATACTTGCGATTATATTATCAACGCTCCTCCCACCACCTCTAGTGGTCAATTTCATTCTGTGTGTGGCTGTATTGACCACAAGGACTGTGTGAGCTCAGTCACTTGTTTCTTTCAACTTGATAAAGGGTTTGACCCCAAAATATTGTGTTTTTTGTGTTTGTGTATAATTTCATGTAGCTGTAGCCCTTCTCCCTTCAACTTTGGTAAGTGTTGAGTGTAATTTATCTATCCTTTCCACATAAGTATCTTGTAGGTAAACTAAATGATAGTTTAATGTTCATATTAACAGAATAACAACATAAATCAACACTTACCAAGTAAAAACTAATCAAAAAAAAAGAAGAAGAAGAAGCATCGTAATATAAATCTCGTCAACTTACTGATTCAACTAGCCACCATGCATCTCAGCAAAGCTAAAATACACTGTTGTCACTCCTTACGTATTATATCAAATTACTTCTCGATTGTAGACCCAAGCTACTTATAACATTAAATTGCTTCTATGGCTTCATAATTGTCTGATTGCATAGTGAAAAAACTTATGGTTTGTTTTTGCTGCATCCACTAGCATTATATTACCTCTGCACTGTTCATTGTACTAGGAAGCTGATGAATATTTTTCTTTGTCCAAATTACCAGTTCTACAGAAAGTAATTTTGATATTAATTTCTTGATTAAGTTTGATGGGAGCTCATGCATAGGACTGAGTGTGAGTGTTGGAAGGAACTATGACTGTTTGAGTCATAGACTTCATTACATTAGTATATAAAACTTTGCTTAGTTTCTTTTCTAATTTATCATATGTGAAAGAAGCCACTGGTTGGAGAGGTTACCAACAGTCACAATAAGGCTAATGTACCTAACACCAAATTTAAAATGTGAATTAGAGATGGATTCATTGTAATAGTAATGAAGGTATTTTGAAGCAATTAGAACTCCTGAAGTGGGTGAAATGCATGGTTGAAAGGAGAGTTCATCGGAACTACTGATCCATATCTCCAATATCTGTTTGCAGTAGAATTCTAGAACATGTTATATGATCGAACATTTTGAAGTTTCTAAATGAAAACAATTGCTTACACCAAGGTGACATGGATTTCAGAAAGGCACATGTGAAATACAGTTTGCCCTATTTTTGCAATGGGAGTGATGTATTTTTTTCCAATTTTCAGAAAGCTTTTGACATCTTTATTCAAGATGCAAGCATATGGTATATTGGAACAGTTTGTGAATGGATAGTAGATTTTCTTACTGGTTATTCGCATATGCCATTGTTGATAGAGAAGCCTCTACTAACCAAGATGTTCCTCAAAGAAGTAAATTAGGGACACTATTTTTATAAACATTCAGAGACAATTTGAAACTGTTTGCAAATGAAAACATCTATATGAAAGTAAGGAATTGCTCAAAAATTCAATGCGATTTTAATGTTATTTCAACATGATGTGATCAATAGCAACTTACACTTAACCGCAAAAAGTGTAAGATAATATGCATATATAACAAAAATTCCATTTGTTCAGGAGTACAATGTAAACAGTTCAGTTACTGACAGGTTTGATGTCAGTCAGTATCTGAGCATAACAGTAAAAGGCAACATTAAATGAATCCTGCACGTAACTTTGATGTAGACTGCAATTCATAGATCTAATTTTGAAGAATTGTAAACACAATACAAAAATCTTGGGCATCCACATTTGAACTGTTGTGTCCTTTGAGATCCGTATCATAAAAGATTGATTAACAGTACAGAGAACCACTCAATTTTTCACCGCTTGACACAACCCTTATGAGAGTGTTACAGAACTGATACGTAGATTGGGCTGAGATTGTATGGCAGACATAGGTTTCGTTTGTGGCAAATATGTGAACATCACCTTAACTTGTGAGTGTGATGAAATACTTCATCCACCATGTGATGAGACAGTTATTTGTGAAAATACACTCATATTTGTGAAAAAGAGAATTGTAAAGAATTAGCATACTTAAAATCTTTGAGATATTTGGGGGTGATTCCTGATAGTTTTAGGGATACTGGTAATTTTATAAAATATTGCATAAAAATATTAAATGGCAGCTCTAAAAGCAACGTTTAAGGAGTTGTATCAGTTTCAAAGAGTGGAGGAATGTTTGTGAAATAAGCGCAGAACGCAAATTGGAGAAAAAATGCAGTGATCGGGTATTCCAAATAATATTGTCTCACATGAAAGAGTAAAGTATAAATTATTCAATAAATAAGTGTTGGATAAAAGATTAGAGAAGTATTTTTGTTGAACTTGGTTTTAGGGAAACACTATGCTTTCAGAATGGCGGCACAGAAAGCCAGCGTAATCTTTCTAAACTCTCCATTTTGATCAAGTTTAATTTGTGAGAGGATATTGTTGGAGCAGATTGACACAAGTTTGGTTCACGGATTAGGACAAAATTAAGTAAATGTGTTGAAATTGAGTGACAGCTCTTTTAAAATATAGATGTGAATTTCTGGAATATTTATAAGGTTTGCAATAATATTTTGTGAAGATTTTGGACACTTAATTGAATTTATAAGTTTCACTGAGTTGTGGACTTGCTGTGTTGTATGGACTATTGAGTGAATCAGATGTATGTATCTAAGACTGGTATATCTTTGGAAGAAGTAGAATTATACATTGGGACAGTAATTTCTGGGTCATCACCCTTTTTCAACAGCATAACATTATGGAGGATGGGTGTTATAGGACACTGTCTCACAGAAATACCATTAATCAGGAATGTGGTGTGTGTAAATTCTAACAGAGGACAGGGAGAGTGGGATAGTCACTTGGAGCCAACACCCGTGCATCACAAAATAATATACTAAGGGCATTCAAAATGTATTGCACCAATATTTATTTCAACTTTGCAACTCAGGGAGCGCATTCCTATGTTGTTCAGTTATAATGACTATTTTTCAAAGAAGTCATCCATTCCTTGGATTTTACACCAGTTTTCTGTAAGAGTGTGTAAACTCCTTGTCAGTACCATGCCAGTTTCTGGTTATGAAACCACTTCTTCATGGCACAAAGAACATCATCCTGAGATTGAGAATGTATTCCACAGAGAGCATTTTCCAAGGAGCGTACCAAATCAGAGCAATAGGGTGTATGCAGCTAGACAGAGAAGCAGAGTTTTTCAATTGGTTCACTACTTTGCATACTTATGTGAGGTCTGGTGTCTGACTTAATGGTGGATCTTTAATCCATCACATCCAACAACATGAAACCTTGTATATCCCAAAATACAGTGATCGTGATCTTTCCTCCTGACGGATTTGATTTGACCTTTTGCTTTCGTGGCGACTGGTTATAGTGCCATTCCACTGACTGTCACTTCAGTTCGGGTTCGAATTGATTAACCCAGTTTCATTGGTGGTGACGACACAGGATAAGAAGACATCCCCTCACATTAGTAGTGTTGCAGCAGTTTAGATGAAATGCTATTACCTTGCATCTTTTGGTCAAACGTGAGCTTTTTGGGTAACCACTATGCACACACCTTGGAGTATCCCAGTTTTGTGGCATACATGATATACACTACCAACACAGATGGGCATTTTTCAATCAACTGTCAAATAGTAATGCATTGATTGTGCCGAATCAGTTCGTCACCACACTGCGCCACAATGCACTGCACTTCAAGGTTGTTTACAGTCACTTCTGTGTGGGATGACCGCTTCATGGCAAGTCAGCGAAATTGGCCTGTGAACCCACAGACTTTACTAGTTGTGACCATCAACTAATGGTGCTTCAGTCAACATTGACAGTTCTGTGCACATTACACAACCGCTGATGAATTTTCCCGGACACTTTCTCCCCTGACAGTGAGAAACTTGATCACAGCACCCTGCTTGCAATATGCATCTCTAACAGCCACCATCTTCAACAATGTCTACTGTGGTCATGCCTGCAGGGGAACTTGCAACTTCCCACAACAAAAGCAGAAGGTTCAAACTAGAATGCCTCAAAATTTCAGCCATATAGCATTTTTGGAGTCGTAGAAATAAATTTTGGAGCAAATTTTTTTTTCTCACCTTTTAGTAAAAACTCAACAATATAAACCCAAGTAAGCAAAAATAAATAAATAAATAAGTAAATTAAATTAAATTAAGAAATAAGGAATTTAAACCCAAGAATCAATGCAGTAAACATCACCTCTGGAAATATTTAGTTCCTCTTGAAAGTACTTATATCATGAGATTCGTTTTAATTTTCTCTTTAATTTTAAATATGCCTCAGTATTGTAGCAATCTTTATTTGGCTGTAATCTTTAATTTACTTATAAGTACATGGCGAGTTGTTAACCTTCAAATTTGTTTATCTACTCAAATAAAATTTTTCCGACCATACAAATACTACTTAAAAATTATTGTTTTTAGCTTAACATACCTGTGAAAAGTTAGTGACATTGTCCATATGCTCTAATTTTAAGATTTCAACTTTTACATCCTCACACAATATCAGTCTGATTTTGACTTTAAAATGTCTTTAAATATCAAGTTTATGACCGTACAATTTAGTTTTAATGCTAAAGGCTTTAAAATTATTTCCTCTGTGAATCAAATTCCTTTTTTTTTTTTGCTGTCGCCAGTCTTTCAACTGGTTTGATGCAATCCTCCATCCCTTCCTATCTTGTGCTAACCTCTTCATCTCTACATATCCCCTACAACCCACATCCTCAATTATCTGCTTCATATATTCTAATCTCTGTCTTCCTCTACAGTTCTTACCTTCAACTGTTCAATTAACCCAGCATGTCTCAAAATATGACCTACCAGCCTGTCTCTTCCTTCTGTAAGCTTCTTCCAAAAACTTCTTTCCTCGCCCATCATTTCCAAAACTCATTCATTTCTTACTTTGTCTGTCGACTTAATTTTCAGCATTCTTCTGTAACACCACGTTTCAAATGCTTGAATTTTCCTTCTTTCCGGTATTCCTAAAGTCCATGTTTCGCTACCGTAAAGTGCTGTGCTCCACACATTGAGTTTCAAAAAGTTTTTTTCTGATTCCTAGATCAATATTTCAAACTAAAAGATTTCTCTTTTTCATGAAGGCTCTTTTTGTTGGTGCTATTCTGCTTTTAACATCATTCTTGCTTCGGTCATCTATTGTAATTTTGCTTCCTAAGTAACAGAATTCACTTACTTCTCCAATTGCATCCGATCCTACTTTTATATTTAATCTACTAGTATTTGTATCATTCTGCTACATTTCATCACTTTAGTCTTGCTTTGATTTATATTCAGTCCAAAATCTTCCTTCAGTAATTTGTTCATGCCATTCAGTAATTTCTCAATGTCCTCAGCCCTTTCTGCTAACAAGACAATGTCATCAGCAAATCGTAGTATACTAATTTTTTCTCCCTGAATACTTATGCCACATGGAATTTTTTTTTTTTTTTTTTTTACTTTCTTTATTGCTTCCTCTACATACAAGTTGAATATTAACGGGGATAGACTACAACCTTGTCTCACGCCCTTTTTAACTGATGCTTGTCTCTCATGATTCTCTACTTTTATTACAGCCACTTGATTCTTATATAGTTTATAGAGTATTCTTCTATCTCGATACTTTAGACCTGACTTCTTTAAAATTTTGAACATCTCGTCCCACCTAACATTATCAAAAGCTTTTTTTAAATCAACAAATGCCATAAAAGCATCTTTGTTTTTCTTGATCCGCCCTTCAAGTATTAATCTTAAAGCAAGAATTACTTCCCTCATACAGCGATTTTTCCTAAACCCAAACTGATCTTCACCTACTATGTCTTCTACTATCCTTTCCATTCTTCTGTACATTATTATGGTTAGTAATTTTGAAGCATGTGATGTTAGACTAATGGTGCGATAATTATCACATTTGTTGGCTTGTGGTTTCTTTGGAAGTGTGAAGATGATATTTTTATTAAAATCAGTTGCAATTTCTCCTGTTTCATAACTTTTTGATATCAGCTTGAATAATCTTTCGATTACTTCTTCTCCTAGGGATTTAAGAAGTTCTGCAGGGATCTCATCAATTCCAGCTGCCTTGTTTGCTTTCAAGTCATTCAGAGCTCTATTAAATTCTGTCCTCAAAACAGGATCTCCTAAGTCATCAATGTTGACATCGTCTTCCTTTTCCATTACGCTATTGTTCACAGTTTCTCAATGTATTCCCTCCATTGGTTAGCTCTATTGTCTGAGCTTAAAAGAGGTTTCCCATCGGCAGCTTTAATGTGCACACCTCTTTTCTTCATTTCTCCAAAATTCTGTTTGATCTTTCTATATGCAACATCTACTTTACCTACGACCATTTCCTTTTCTACTTCTTCACACTTTTCTTGTAGCCATTTTTCTTTTGCTTTTTTGCATTTCCTATTTATTTGATTTCTAAATTGCCTGTATTGCTCTCTTCCTGCATCATCCTAAGCATTTTTGTACTTTCTCCTCTGATCCATCAGTTCCAAAATTTCTTCTGTGATCCAAGGTTTTCGGGCAGCTTGTTCCCTAAAGCCTAATGTTTCTTTACCAACTTTCATTATTTTGGTCTTTAATGCATTCCATTCGTCCTCGGTTGAGCTCCTTTCAGAGTTACTTCTTAGACATAAGTCTACTATTTCTGAAAAAATTTCTCTCATACTAGATTGTTTCAGTTTATTCACTTCCAGTCTGTTCTGCTTATGCCCCTTTCTTATTCGCATGAATTTCAGTCTGCACTTCATCACTATCATATTATGGTCAGAGTCTATGTCTGCTCCTGGGTACGCCTTACAGTCTAGAACTTGATTCCTGAATCGTTGTTTGACCATAATATAATCTAGCTGATATCTGCCTGTATCCCCAGGATGTTTCCAGGTGTATACTCTTCTTGCATGGTTCTTAAACAGTGTGTTCACCACTACTAGCTTATATCTTTCACAAAATTCTAACAACCTGCTTCCTCGCTCATTTCTTTCTCCTAGACCAAAACTTCCTACAGTATTCCCCTCTTTTCCTTCTCCCACTGTTGCGTTCCAATCATCCATGATTATTAGATTTTCCTCCCCCTTCACATATTGGATTAATTCTTCAATTTCGGTGTACATTTTCTCTATTTCTTCATCATCTTCCTGTGACTTTGGCATGTACACTTGTACTAACATGGTTGGGACGGGCTTAGTTTCTAACCTCATCAAAATAATCCTGTCACTAAACAGTTCATAATAACTCACCCGTTTCCCTACTCTCTTGTTCATTACAAATCCTACACCAGTGACTACATTGACAGCTTGTGTGCTAATTATCCTGTGTTCCCCAGACCAGAAATCCTGTGCATCCTTCCATTTAATCTCGCTAATCCCAGCTAATTTAAGTCGGTCCATCTCCCTTTTTAGGTTTTCTAATCTACCTGCCTTATTCAGACTTCTAACATTCCACGCTCCGACTCGTAGAATCTTTCTATCCATTCTGATGACTCCTCCCTGAGCAGTCCCCACCTGGACATCCGATTGGGGGACCATTTTACTTCTGGAATATTTTACCCAGGAAGAAGCCATCATGATATATGTAATTTGAGAGGATTACATGTCCTTGGGATACCCTTTGGGTCTTTAATTCAGTGGTTTCCCGTTGCCTTCTGCATCCCCATGCTATTTATCACTTCTGATTCATCCGCCTTTAGGGGACGTTTCCAGCCCCAAGGGCAAGAGGGTGCCCTGGACCACTCCCCGCTCTTCCGCCCTCCTTTCGGAGGCCGTTGGCAAGCAGTGGGTGACTCCTTATATCGGGAATTATTCAGTCGCCAGAGCCTCGTCCGTGCAAACAGGGTGCACCACGTGAAGGAGAGGTTGACATTTTGTTGGAAAAGGCTAGTGTAGTCTCTCCCAAACCCTTACACCACGCAAATTCCTACGTAACAGTAACCACCAAAGGTCAGTTATTTGAAGTACTACAACGTTTCAAGAGTTGTGACAACCAACCTATTTGTATCACAATGATAGGAGAGATAAGTTTAGAGAAATTAGAGGCTATACCATTGCTTATATGAATTCTTTCTTTGCTCATTCTATAAAGGATTGGAAGGCACATAGTTAGTGTTGGTGAAATTCATCCTCTGCTTCCCACAATGTTGTGAATTGCAGAGTGTAGATGTAAGTTTTTTTTTTTTTTTTTTTTTTTTTTTTTTTTTTTTTTTGGTAACAGTTTAACGTCCCTTTTTAACAACGTGGTCTTTAGAGACGGGAAAGGATGGGGGCAAGGAATGGGAAGGAATTCGGCCATGGCCTTTTGAAGGAAGCATCCCGGCATTCACCTGGAGTGATTTGGGGAAACCATGGAAAACCCAAATCTGGATGCCCGGACGGGGATTCGAACCGCCGTCCTCCCGAATGCGAGGCCAGAACGCTATCCGTTACACCACCACGCTCGGTAGATGTAAGTTCAGGAGAGTTTGGGTATGCGGTAAAATGATTATTGGTAACAACGTAAAAATTTACTGAATCCCAAGGAGACCATAAGACTTTGTAAGAATTGATTTCAATCTACTGAAAATATGTTGAAGAGTATTTTTGAGACATTTGTATGCGAAAATTCCCATGAACAGTAAACACTACACGCACAGTATGCAAATGGTCTCATTGTCCAACGAGCAAGATTAACATCTAGTAGTAATTAATGGTCATGTGTTCAAATCACCAGTTTTTTCTTCAACATTGTTTTTCCACTTTTCTTTAAAATGTGTTTAAAAAATAGAAGTGCTTCTGTACTTTGCTTCATCGTAATTTCCAAACTTTTATCTCATGAATGAATATTTAAAACAATATCACTTTACATCAGGGATGTATTCTCCTAAGGATGTACAGGGCGAAAGCCCGGGGCGTAAGTTACCAGAGGGGCGCCCGGAGGATTGTCCCTCTGAGTTCTGGTGGGGACTTCTGATCGTCTCCGAAGGTTGGACCTCTAACGTATAAAATTTTTTTGGTATTATATATTCACGGAAATCAATTTATTATGCGTTTAAATTTTTATTACTTAAGTACAATGTAGGTACTTGTCTGGTGGTAGGTTCTGCACAGTAATTAATCGCAATCCTCTCATTGGCATGGTAACATATGTCGGGGAGTGGAAGGGGAAGAACCGTGCGTGAGTGTGTCACTCAGATGTATTGTTTTCATTCGCTTAGTTTCAATTGTTTGTAATGAGTGCCGTTGCGAAGAAGAAACGTCCTAGTAGTCATGTGTATCGAAAAGAAGCTGAACGAAGCCTGAAAAAAGAAAATGAAGTTATACAGCAAAGCCATAGAATAAATAAGTTTTTCATTTAAAGAAATGAAGATTCATCTACGTGCAGCTCATTTTCTAATATCAAAGATGAGAATCAAAATTCCTTACAGGTAAAGTATATAAAGCGCTTATCAATAGCTACTTATTTATAGATGTTTTGCTTGTTATATATACCCCACAATTCTTCTAAAAGTATGCCAATAAGTCTTGTGATTGTTTTGCGTCAAAAAGTTTTGAGATCTTGTACTGAGTAAAGTCTATACAGTGTACAACCACGTCACTTACTGAAACAGCACATTTTCTCTCGGTGTTATAGATTGTTGATCTAAATTAAAATAAAACTCTAGCGACTGGGCCATTATGCATTTCATAATTTTAAGTGAACTCAAAGATGTAATATGTGAGATTTATACCAAGGCTTGCCAAACCTAAAACTGATCTAGCAAAATAACGGTTTTTGTACTATCTGTAAGATTGATAAGGCAAACAACTCAGGTACAAGTTTTTGTGTCTAATTAGCTAAAACATGGCATGCATAATAACAAAATCACTAGATTTTTTCAGTTTTAAGTGGGCGATCCATATTACAAAGAAAAACCATACTGTTTCAGAAAGTTACACATTGTAAAGTACATACTTGGCTCAGAACAAGACCTCAAAATTTTTGAAACCGGACAATGACGAGACAATGCCCAAATTTTTAAGAGAATTGTTTCTTGTGGATTTTTTTTTTCTTTTTATGTTGGTCACTTATTCTGAGTCATCGCTCATACTTGTATCAATTTGAAAATCCATGTTTAAGGACATTTCAGAAACGAATTGCCCTATATTAATAATGCCCTCACTCTTTGCCGACAATGAGTGTGCAAGTGAAGCCGGCTGCCGTAGATTTAACTGTCATTATAAGCAATTTCTGAGTAACGTCCAAACTAATCATTGGAATCAATAAATTTAAGGTGTTGGTTAAGCTTGCTGATCTCTGTCGATAACAGAAGTTGAGGCATGTAGTGTCATTCACAGTAAAGCAGTTAACGTCTAAATACAAGCAATTAATAATAGCAAAGAGAGAAGCAAAGGATGAGTTTATGAAGAGTATTATTGGTACATCTAGAAATTTCTATGGCTATTTTAGAAAACTGAGGGGAAGGGAATGTATTCAGACAATTGTAGATAAGAATGGTGTTGAAGTCATTGAGGATTTTAAAATTGCAGAAATATTGAGTGACTGGTTTAGTGAGACCACTAGGGACAATTATTCAATGATGGGAGGGAATAAGTCAGAGTGAATGAATCTCCCAAAAAGTACAAATGAGGGAACTACAAAATTTGAAATAGACTCTCAGGAAATTATGAAGGAACTCAGAAAGCTAAAAAGACGTAAAGGGGCTGGTGTAGATAAAATTAGTACAGATCTATTAAACATTGTGGGATATGATATTGTATCTTACCTTGAAATTTGATTTAAAATGAGCTTGGAGTCTTGCTGCTTACTAGAGGATTGGAAAAGAGCTGTTGTAGTCCCGTTTCATAAAGGAGGGGTTACAAATAGGGTTGAAAATTATAGGTCGATTAGTTTGACATCGGTGGAATAAATATTTACATGCTTCTGTGCATTCTGCACATTATTTTAAAAGTAACAAATAATATGAATGAAAAGCTTTGTGACTTGGCTTAAAACCCACCCTCCACCTTTCCTTACCCCCCCCCCTCCTCCCCACTGCTTAGCCCAGCATAGCTTCCTACCCAACCTCTCCCACGCCCCCTTCCCTTTTAGACAGAGTCACGCAATTTGTGGAAGCTTCCTAACGTAATAGGAATGTAGTGCAGAACATCAGGAGAAGCTTATTATTATTTTCATACTTTTAAATTAAATGTGGCTGGGTTACCTTATTATCTGACAATTATTAATTACTCGCTAAAATAACATCATACTGATACTGTAATATGAGGGTGAGGAGTAATTAATCTTTATGTGGCAGGGTTTGTACATATGTACATTTGTTTTTAATTTTGTTTGCAGGCACGATGTACTACTAAAACCATTGAATGTGTATCACTAGTGCCTGTACTACATATTAATCAAGAATCTGATTCTCACCCTACTCAAGCTACTAATGATTCTATCACTGTTACTACGGATGATTCAACTGGTTCCCCGCCCGAACATAGCATGAATTTAATTATTCCCCTTCAACCAGTAATCCATCGAGAGAGACACAGCAATTTCACATTGACAGTTTGGTAATAAATACTGCAGCTCCCTCATTATTAGTCGGAACTGATCCCGCATTATGGACTCTAAATGATGAGCTACGAGGTTATTTTTCAAGAAAAGGATTTGATCAAAATATTTCAAGTGAAGATTTTTCTAAATCTAAACTTTTCATCGATGGTGGTGGCAGGCGATATTTACCAAAAGATTTGTTTAAATGACGTCTGCTAAATGGAGAAAAAGTGTCTCGAAATTATTTGATATACTCAAAGTCACTTGGATCAGTTTTTTGTGGTTCCTGTCGTTTATTTGACAGTGGGAAAGGTCCATCATATTCCCATGAAGGATTCAGTGATTGGAAACATGCTTATGATAGACTAAGTACACACGAAAATAGCTTAGCACATAAAAATTGTTTGTTAATGATAAAACAGCGAGGTATGGCCGAGACAAGAGTTGACTCAAAATTAGTTGAACAGATGGAAGATGAAAAAAAATACTGGAGATGTGTCTTACAGAGAGTTGTTGTGGCTGTAAAAGCACTGGCTACTCAGGGATTATCTTTCCAGGGATGGTCGGACAAATTTGGATCAATTCACAATGGAAACTTTATGATGATATTAGAAGCAGTTGCTGAATTTGATCCTTTTTTGGCAAAACACATACAAACAATGGGTAATCCTGGTAAAGGTCACGTGTCTTATTTGTCATTTGCAACTTATGAGAAAGTCATAAAAATTAGGGCTGATAAAGTAACCCACTCTATTATAAAAAAACATCCAAAAGGCAAAATATTTTTCCCTTAGTGTTGACTCTATCCCTGATATCACTCATGTGGACCAACTTTCTTTAATTATCAGATTCGTCGAAGAAAACGGACAACCCGTTGAACGGTTTTTATGTTTCTTTCCTAACAATGGTCATAAATCAGAAGATATGTTGAAGGAAGTCCTTGAGACTTTTAATATCAGCATTAATAATTGCAGAGGTCAAACTTACAATAATGCTGGCAAGATGCTACAAGAGTTTACAGGCAAGAATTAAGGAAGTATGCCCTTATGCAATTTATGTACACGCTTTGCGCATTCTTTAAATTTGATAGGGTCGTCAGCCGCTCGATGTTGCCAAAAGGCTATTCAGTTTTTCGGGTTGTTGCAAAACTTATATATTTTCTTCACCGTATCAACACAATGGTCAAAACTGTTACAAGAATACCTGACTGAGCCTGAGAACGTTTCTCTAAAAAGTGTATCGAATACTCAATGGTCAACTAGAGATGATGCCTGCACTAGTCTTAACAATGACTGGAAACAGATTATAGCAGCTCTGCAAAAGATAAAAAATGATTCGTCACAAAAACCTTTGGTCCGCAGTGAGGCGACTGGATGCTGTCGCAAATATCTGCTTTAGAGACTGCCATAATGTCTGAATTGTGGGGCTCCATATTGAAACAATTTCATTTAGTCTCGAATGCTCTGCAAGGAGTAGATATCAACCTTGAAGTGGTTGCAGGTCTTTACGAATCATTAATTTTATTTATTGAAAAAAAGAAGAGATTCTTTCAAAATATATGAAAAGGCACGCAAGAAAATATCAGGTAAATGAATTTAAAAGATTCCAAAAACCCTTTATCAAAAGAAAACTTAGTTGTGACGAATCTGGTGACGAAGAAGTGTTTCTGCAAGCAAGTGACCATTTTCGGGTGCGTGCATTTCTTCCAATTTGTGACCAACTTTTAAGTGAACTTAAAAGGCGAAAAATGATTTATGATAATATCAATGACAAGTTTTCATTCCTTTTAAGACTTGAGAAAAAAGGAGAAGAAGAAATCAGGAACAGCACCAAAGAATTACAACGGCTCTATCTGGAAGATCTTGCGGACGGTCTGCAAAATGAATATGTGCTCTTCAAATATTATGTACAATCAGGAAAAAAACAAACAAACAAGAAACGAAAGAGCTTGAGACAAATAGGAGTTTTTATAAGAGGAAACAAACTGGAAGAGGTGTTTCCTTACATTCATATTACATTACATATGTTTACCTGCATGGCAGTGACTAACTACAGCCCGTTCTTTCTCCGTGCTGCGACGAATTAAAAGTTACGTGCGCTCTCGCTAAAGTGAAGAACGCTTAAATAACTTAGCTATCCTTAATATAGAGGCAGATCTGACAAAATCATTGAGCTATGATGATGTTATTGATGATTTTGCCAACAGTTTGGCACATCGCAAACAGTTATTTTAATATGGCATGTTTAACAAAGTAATTTAACTTTTATTTCTTTCCTTAATTTTGAACAAAAGTTTACGACATTTTTGTAATCAAATTTAAATATTTGGATGTTTTGGAATACTGAAACATCAGAATAATGTCTCAGTTTGTCAGCTGATTTGTAAATATTGAATTAAGCAGTCTTTATAAAAATTGAACGTATATATCAACCCATATTACATAATTGAACATATATATTTATTCACATTAGTAGTTTGTAATATTTGATTGCACATGTAATAAATAATCATAGAAACATAAGATTTTATTTGTCAGCTCATTGCATCTTTCAGTTTTGCTATCGGGTAAGTTACAGGGGCGGCCAATTATATTCGCCCAGGGCGCAAAATTTAGAAATACGTCCCTGCTTTACATATAAAAGAAACACTAGGGTCACAACTGCATATCTATATAACAGAGATGGGTTTGATTAATTTTTTACTTTCTCTTGAAAATATGTAGTGGATCTAATCGCTGCAGAAAAATACCACTTTGTCACAATATCCTTTTAATAATGAATCTGAAAAAAAAAAGTCTCAAATATTTCTGTCTTCCAATTTTGGACCAAACCAAGTGAACCAATTAACAAAATTGCATCCAACATGAGCATTTTGCAATGCTAATAATTTTTTTTTTTTAACTGCTTCACATCTCTTAACAGTGAGGTGTTAAGAGACGGGAAAGGATGAGGGGCAAGGAATGGGAAGGAATTCGGCCATGGCCTTTTCTAGGAAGCATCCCTGCATTCACTTTGAGTGATTTTGGGAAACCATGGAAAACCCAAATGTGGATGCCCGGACGGGGATTCGAACCGCCGCCCTCCAGAATGCGAGGCCAGAATGCTAATCGTTACACCATCACGCTCGGTAAAAAAAATTTGTCATTTGTAACTTTTGTTTCATTGCTAAGCTTCACATTTTCTGCTTTTCATGAAACACATTAATTTTTTTAAACTGTAAATGTAACTGGCCCAGATGTACCTATTGTATACAATGTGTTTTGATTAAAAATTCACCAGAAGATGGCGACAGAGCCTGAGATCGCCGAAATATCGTGTGGAAACACCTTGTTTACTCGGCTAGTCTCCCGAGAAGACTACATCCAATCTCAACGCCGAGAAAGACTTAGTTCCTATATAAAATATTATAGTTTCTTCTCAATGATTATTTTTTATTTTTAAAAAAGTGATATTTTATTAAATTTCATATTAACTACTGGATTTACTACAATAAGCCTCAGTTAAAATGCAATTTGGACCACAAAGAGTAACATATAAGCATTTTATTTTGCTATCTTGAATACTTTTTGAGAAAATGATCCTTAAATTTCAAAAAATCTAATTTACAGGAAATGGCTTTCAAAGTTTATCACAACATTCCTACACTAAAGGGTGGACTGTCAGGGTCTTCTTCCTCATCTCCTAACAGGTTTTTTTTTTGTTCTTCTTTTATGACCTGTTGCTGTGTCATATTAAGTATTCATTTCTCTTCTTTCTGCTCCTCTTACCCTCTCTTTGTCAATATTTCTTAGTACTCATACAGAGTTCACACTGACTAAAAATCCTAATGCCTATAATACTGCACACTGTTCCCTTGATTGTAAGTTGCTATTTCATCATAAATGCCAAAGTAGTGTTTCTGTGCCCACAACACACTTTTAGGAACCACTGAGCAAATTAAATTGTTAATACTCTCATTTGGTTTCATGTTTTTTTTCCCATGCAGACGTTTCTGTAACAGCTCTTGCTGTGGCAAATCTCAAAAAAAAAATTGATTTTGTTGCATAACAACTGTTGGCAAACTATGCTTACGATCATATTCCTCTTTGACATTATATTTGCAAGAAGTATCTTTTGGTGTTGGCCATGTATTTTCTGTCAGAATCCAGCGAAATCAATACGAGGTAAAGTCAATAATTGTAAGAATGGAAACTTTCTCGGTGTATAATTTGCAATGAAGTCTTCATGGGTGTAACACCAGAATGTGTACCTGGCGGTGGACCCGTGAAAACTTCATTTAAATTACTGTATTTGTAACGAGAGATGGTTTGGAATAGTAATTTATGTTTGATATACCAAGTAAGATCCAAAGGGGAAAAAAAGTAAGACTTGTAGGAGAGGTGGCCATTTTAAACTGCCAACTGTGAAGGAGGGGATTAATATTTAAAATTCAGTTAAAATGAACTGCAACTATTAACAATTAAAGATCAGTTGAAAAGAATCTGCAACTTACTTACAGTTTAGAATGGTTGTGTATGCAAAATCTTTTGAGACTCTATTGATTTACTGAAAAAAAATATGAACTATGTCCACCAAGATTTAAAAAAAAAGCATTCAGCAGCCATGGCCACATTCTGCAGGCGCACAAGAAAATAATAATTACTCCAATTCTAGGACTAGTATAACGCTAAATCAAAGTTTCTCTTGGGGAGGAAGGTTCTGACTAAGTTTTTTTCGCTTTGGTCATCTCCTTAAAAGACATGTATTTATTACATTGTTGAAGAAATAATGATGACTAGATGACCCTTGCGAAAATTTCATGAATGCGATAAATAGTAAAGTGTGTGGTTTGTGATATGATGACACAAGAACTGCCTCATTTGTTTCAATTCTTTATTTGCTTAGTGTGATAGGTACGTAAGAAAAGTCAACACCACTGAAGCAGTTTATTAATATCTCTCTGATATGTGCTTCTGCTATCTAGAGGCTCGGCTCTGAACTGTCACATTTGCTCAACTTTCACAGTGATTACATTTGCACTTTATTTCGATTTTGGTTAAGTGTCGAGGAAGATAAATGGCTCGTAACAAAAAAACACGTTAGAAATAATGATACTTTGGCCTTTAAGGGTTGAATTCCAAAAAATTCCTGTCTTAAGATATGATGTGACAAAAGCAGATACCTTAATCTTTAAAATGATACCTCATTTATATAACAAGGCAGATAAATGGCTCATGATAGAAAATATCTTACAGAAATAATGATGATTTTGCCCTTAAAGGGTCAAATTCCGAAAAATTCATTTCTTAAAATATGATTTTGCCAAAGCAGAGGCCTTAATCTTAAAAATGATACCTCATTTATCTACATTCGTTAGATATCAAGGGAGATAAATAGCTTGTGACAAACAAAATATGTTATGGAAATAATGGTAATTTGGCCAAGAGTCAAATTCTGAAAAGTTCATTTCTTAATATATGATGTGACATGATCTTTAAAATCATATATCTTTATAGCAATTCTTGTATATAAATATTTATAATTTTGGATCTCGGAAACGGGATTTGGATGAAATTTCACATTTAGATAACGTTTTGTTTTTTAAGTTTACCTAGATAGGTATCTTCCCAGCAAAAACGCGATTTTACACAATACAAACAATTTTTGCACTTGATATCTCGAAAACGGCTCTAACGCCATCTTTGAGATGATTCAGGTAACAGAAAGCCTACTCATATTTTCTCTTTGGTTTAAACCAATATTTATACGAACAGTTCTTGTATACTAGGGGTCCACTGCATGTTTAATTGTAATTTTTTTTTTTTTTTTAACATAAGATATTTAAAAAATGACTTTGTGAGAAGTAATACTTTACAAAACTTCTTTGAAAATAATATTGACCATACATCAAACATCAATATTACTGAATTGTAAAAAGTGGTTATCATTAAATACTACCAGTTTAATTGTAAAACATTTCAAAAGTAGATATGTAAAAAAATGGATTACTGGCTTTGTCAAATGCGATTTTTTCAAACACAGAAGAAAATTCTAACGCCACCCTATCTCGTAGAGCTTACTGTTTTATCTTTGGTTGTAAGATCACCAGTTTTTATGCATGGCATCGACAGTTATATCATTACCGTGGCGCCACAATCTTATGATGAATTCTTATAGAACTCTACATACGAACTCGAAAATAAAGAATAAAATTTTTGACTTCGCACTTGGTTTTCGAGATAATCAGTTATAGGTATAGTTTCTTGTGCTGTTGGTGACGTTTCTTCTGGTCCAGGCTGTTCAACCTAACAACCACTAGGAAAGAAAATAAAATGCCTGGAGTACATTTCTACCATGTAGATATAGTGGTTTTGGTGAAATATTTTTTTCTGGTCCAGGCCAAATCTCACCATAACCTCTTCACTTTTGAAATACATTTGGCGAATTTTTTCTTCTGGTCCAGACCGCATTTCAACCTAACCACGTCAATTTTGAGATAAAATTTCTTGAGAACTAAGCGAGATATCAAAAAATTTTCTTTAGTTTCAATTTGTTTTGTCGAGTTACATAAGAATCCATCAAATTGCGGCGCCAGAGTTACTGTAGAACCCCCATTGCATGTTGTATGTGACATTTTCTCGTGTAAAATGACAAAGCACAGTAAAAGTAATCCTCCTCAACATACCCACAAGACTGTATGAAAGGAAGTATCAGTTTAAGATAAAAAACTTGTAATTAATGAATGAATAAAAACCATAATATAGCTGATTATTTAAAATAAAATGTTGAACTATTTAACATTCATGATTTTTATTTAACAGAGAGCAGTTCTTATGTAATTAGGAAAGGTATATATTGAATGTTTAACAAATATGGAACGGTATGGCAGCTCAAATGTAATTATTTGGAAAAAAAAAGTTGTTACTGCGTTAGCTCTCTCAAAAAATTCTGGCTACGATTCCGGATTCAAATCCTGGTTGGGGCAAGAATTTTTAAGATTTGTATTTGATCATATGAACTACGTTAGAGCGTTCTGTGGTTCGGATTCTACATAAATTGTAGATCCAAGAGGAAAGTAACTGGCCGTCCTACCTCTGATACAATGGCTTAGTATGCCTCCTTCTGGAGGATCCAACAAACCTTCAGGTTAGGTTTTTATACTGTCTATATATATAATCTATCCAATGTATCTAATACTATTATTTGAGCAACTTAGACAAAATTAATTTCTCACAAACTTCTCCAAGGATTTTGATGAAATCTAATCATGCTTAGTGAACAGAAATCTAAAGATGTTGAGCGAAGATCGGTCACCCAGGAGATACTGATATCTAATTTATCCATATCGGTTAGATATCAAGGGAGATAAATAGCTAATGACAAAAAAAATTGTTACAAAAATAACAATAAGTGCAAAATAACAATTTTGCACTCTAAGTCGAATTCCGAAAAATTCCTTTCTTAAAATGATTGGACCATAGCGAAGACCTTAATCTCTAAAATTATACCTCATTTCTCGATTTTGGTTAGATATCAAGGGAGATAAATAGCTCATGACAAAAAATATCATTATCATAGTAATGATACTTTTGCCCTTTAAAGGTAAGCGCAGACTAGGGTGGGCTGCACCGCATTGCATCGCAGAAATGCGTCAGCAATTGCTTACACTGATTCTAATGGGGTAACGCACACCACAGGCGGGTCGAGTCAGGTCAGGTTAGGCCGCATCAGGCCATGCTGTTGGATCACTTCACCCAACATATTTTTCTACCTGTGAGCTGCGGTGCACTCAGTCACGACCTAGTTTGCCATAGGAGTTCCAGCAGCACTGACTGATTTTTGGAACTTGTATGTTCCAACTTTTATAAATTAACTGCATTACTTCAATAAATTTACATTAAGTTTCCACGCAAGATGGAGGAAAAAATATTAGTAATTATACATTGAAAATTTAATTAATTTATCAACTTGAATAAAGACGAAAACATTATAAAATTTCTCGCTCATACGTTTTTTCTTTTTGCTTGTATGTTTTAACATAATGCATGCGAACGTAATGGATAAGTGGCACGTCAACATTTTTATTTTATTTTTTGTCTATTTTATATGTTTAATATAATTTTCCATTAATAAATTTCTTTGCACCCCGCTTGTAATGCTCCATTTTTCCAATTTACTGAGCCAGTTTTTGATAAAAAAATATTTTGTGAAATTATTCCAAATCTTAATGGCTTCAAGTATATCATTACAGCCCGTGTAGGTCAAATGTTGAAATGCTATCAGAATTGTCCTTACTTTCTGCAACCCAGTTCAGATATCGTTAGTCAAAAGGTTACAGATGCAGAACACAGTTAGTATTACTTTATTTATTATACTAGCATTTGCCCGCTGCTTCACGCGCACGTGCCTTGGCAGGTGTAGAAATTATTTACCGATTTTATTCTCTTATCAGACATTAACGTGGAAAGGCATGAACTGTTAATGTATTCTGAATAGTTTCGTTTGTTTCGTTTAATACGTTAGGTTCGGTTTTCATACTGATGTCAGAGAGTTGTTTTATTCATATTTTAACGTGATGCAATTGATTCAATAGTAGAAAAGGTTCCTGAAAAATTAACAGTAGTAATTCGTGGTTGTAATTATTGTGCGAAGTATAAACAATTATTGTTTAGAAAGGCTTTCACGGTTCAAACGACATTCTTTCTTCTGTGCGCTTTCAGAAGCTATGGATTTAGCGTATAGAACCCGGTTATAGGTCAATCGCTTTTCTCGGTGCAGGTTACTTTCATTTGCTCTAGCTATTTCATCTCGTTCTCTTTGACGTTGCAGACGATGTTGTCGGTCTATTTCACTCTCATTTAGCCGATTTCGGCAACATCTTTTAGCTGCAGAAGTTGACCCCGACAGATTAGATCTCTTTCGCAAGGGCATATCATAAACTTTTATACTTACCCAACTCACAGCACTAACAATTAAAACGTTTTCACAGCTGCAATCATCACTATGCGTAAACTTTGGCTGCGAGTAGTAGATGAGCATAAACTTGGTTACAATATAGAATATCTGTGGTAGTAATAAATATTATTATTTCAGAAAGCAATATTTAACTCAGCTAAAACATAATATTTTTAAATGCTGATATGGAGGATTCCACGTTAACCGTGGTACCGAAAATTTAAATGGATATACAACAGTTGTAACGTTAAGAAAGCTGATATTATAATCATTATGTGTAATTTTTTTTTGGCGATTTTATGTGTAAACTTTGCCTGGGATTATATAGCTAGGTATAAGCTTTGTTAAGGATGTATCTGTGGATATAATGAAAAATATTGTTTCCATGATACTTAACTAAAAAAGTTTATTTTTAAATGGGGATACCGAGGATTGCAACATAACCGCGGTGCCATAAATTTATGTAAATATAGCAGTAATCTACGACTTAGTCCTCTTGGAAGTGTGCTGAAATATAAAAATTCGTTACCAATAATCACAGCATCTCAATTTTTCTGATTTATTTATTTTTTGTTGTTTTTTATTTTTTGTTGTTTGGATATTGGTTTTATTTTATGTTGATACACCATCAATTATTCCTGCTTTAAAATAGAAATTTACGTGAATTGGAGCTACTCGTGATTTCAAATCGTCGTATCATTACTGTCATTATTTCAGTCAGATATAATTAATCCAAAAATGTCGAGATGTGATCATGGTACAGTTTATGTAGTAACGTGTAGGTAACTGAAACAATTATTTCTGAGTGGCAACATTATCGCAAGTTGTGAATCGCTTGAAATGCAACCTGACAGCTGATATGATGCTTTGTTATAGGCCTAAGAGACGATGCCTGCAGCTTTATAATCTACGCGGGGTAGCATTAGGATATGAAACATTTTAATTTAAGTTTCTTTCAATATAGCCGTATTTTCTATGTAATTATTTCAGTCGCATGTAAGTACCTGGCGAAACAACAGCCTGGACCAGATGACAATTGACTCGTTTTGTTTAGCATCAGGCATAACGGGTTTAGTTTTAAAATTTACGCGGTGTAGAATAGAATTTTAGGATGCCTAGTTATATTTGAAATAAAAATTCGTTACCAATAATCACAGCATCTCAATTTTTTCTGATTTACTTATTTTTTGCTCTTTGGATATTGGTTTTTATTTTATGTTGATACACCATCAATTATTCCTGCTTTAAAATAGAAATTTACGTGAATTGGAGTTAATCTTGGTTTCAAATCGTCGTATCGTTATTGTTATTATTTCAGTCAGATATAATTAATTCAAAAATGTCAAAATGGATCACGGTACAGTATATGTACTAATGTGCATGTAACTCAAGCAATTATTTCTGAGTGGCAAAATTATCGCAAGTTGTAAATCTATTGAAATGCAACCTGGACAGTGATGACAGCTGATATGCTTTGTTATAGGCCAAAGGGACGATGCTTTTAGCTTTATAATTTACGCGGTGTAGCATTAGGATATGAAAAAAATTTTATTTGATTTTCTTTCAATATATCCGTATTTTCTATGTAATTATTTGAGTCGCATGTACCTGAATTTTCGGATGCCTAGTTATATTTGCACGTTATAGCCACGAGACATATTAATCGAATAAAGTACTTCCAAATATGTGCAATTCCGCACAAGTCATTATGAAAGAAGTATGTTTTATACTTGCTGATATTTATAATAGCTGTTTTTCAGACATCGCTCTTCGAGAAAAAACTGAATTTCGTATTGTGGCTGTATTGTACAGCGTTCACGTAGCAATTTTGTTCCAGAGACAAACTGTATAACAGTCTACCAGAGACAATACATGTCTTCAATATTAGTAATATAACTTTTTCGTAATTCAACAGACCTGTTACGATTCAAGTAAATGCTGATTATACTTGATTCATGTATTCTTTTTATTTTGAAGTACTGCGGTCCAGAAAAATGAATCGCAGAAGTAAAAAAAAAAAAAAAAAGAAAAAAAAAAGGGAAATCCTAAATTTTGTCAGGTCTCTTTATGAAAGGAGTGACCGTCTGAATGTGTATAATTATCTGTGGTCTACAGTTTCACATTTCTGAAGTTTTTTACTGACTTGCTTCTTCCCATGGTACATATTAGTCGTTAGCTACTTCTGCAGATGTTGATCAGCAACATTAGCTTTAAAAATTTGGAAACACCATGCAAATGATGCGGTAGTTTTTGCGTTATTAGAGATCAAGCCTCACTACAAACGCAGCTTGCTTACAGATTTATAATAGTATAGACTAGCAGTTACCCGCGACTTCGTCCGCGTTGAAGAGTGTTGTAATATAAGATTTTCTTGATAGGTCTGGTTGCTCAGTGGTTAGGGCGTCCAACTGGAGATGGAAAAGTCCCCAGCTTGAATCCTAGTCTCGGCGAAGATTTTCATAGCTTCCTTAGCTCGACCTTCAATTCTGGTATAGGTTGTGTGATGTGAATTATGCCAGAATGCTAAGTTGGTTCTGATTCCGTGTTGAACTGTGGGTACTCTATGTCTGGTAGGATTACTGGGTTACGTTAAACGGCTACGAAAGGGGCTGATTGCGGAGATGTAAAAAAGCCTCGTCACCGGGTCAATACAACCATACAATTTATTTTAGAGCTATTTTTATTAGTAATAGTAGTAATAATTGTTGCAATAAAATAACAAAAATTTATTTATGTTCCACAACTACTTCACTGAATTTTTAAAACAATAAAAATATTATGTTTGTTAGGAGTATTTTCAGTTTAATGTATCGGTATATACAATACTGAGGATTTGTCTCCTTGGTTTTTGCTATTTTCATAGCCCTAGTTTTCTTACATTTCTTTGAAAGGTTTGAATTTTGTTTAGCCGGCATCTCTTATAATTACTAATTTCAAGTCTCGCGAATAAAAATTAAAACAGTTTTAATTATTAGAAGCTCAAAACGTCAAAATATAAGCAATACATTGATGGAATCGACTAAATATCAACAACAACAAAATACTAACATCCAAACAGCAAATAAATACTTAAGTGGCCCAAGGACATTCATTTCCGTCAAAAATTGCGATACTAAAAATGAATATCTTGATTTGCACCGAAAGTCTGAAAAAAAGAGAACTTAATTTACTCTTTGAATAATGATTTTGTTTTGACGATATATTGGCTTCATCAATTAATTCTGCTTTAAAACAGAAATTTACATATTATAGTAGTAATTGATTCTTTTATTCATAATGATCAGTGGTAATATTGGTTTCTATATCTGTGGAAACAGTTGAATTGCCTGTGGAGTGTAGACCAGTTTACTATAGTTCATTCGTTTCGATCCATTAATTCTGCGCTAAAATATAAATTTCATTGTAATACATTCATTCTTCGTAATTGTTTTCTCAATCTGCCAACAGAATTGAATGTCTACCGGCAAATTACCACTCCGCTTGTCTGCCAATCCACTATCTGAACAAAAAATTTATAACTTTCAAAAACTTACTTCAGGTGACGCCGCTGTTCTGCTAAATCATCTAAGCTTATTATAAATCTTTTGATACAATATCGGTACAAAGCAATACACGACGTCACTAAAATGGCGCTCATGAAATAACTAATAATGTTTCAGTTATTCTGGCCCAGGCTGCACAATTCTTCTAATATTACAGCTAGAAAATCAAAGCTTCTATCACTCGCGCATTAATACATTCACTATTGCATGTTAATGACGTTATGAATGGCAAAATAAACTTGACTCATTTCAGATCGCGATAGTAAATGAAGCCGAATAATGATGCCGGCAATGTGGCACAGTAAATTAAATACTGAATACATCTGAAACTACATTCAGCCGCATCAACTTTGTCGTCAGCATGATAAGTGTTATTGAAGTAACGTAATTAAAAAATTTGTACTAAAATCATGGTAACTTACAGTGTTCAATGGTAAGTCCATAATTCTCTGCAACTCTAAGACAACTTTCGTTAATATTGCTGGTCAAGTTAACATCTCGATAAAGTGACTGTTACTGCTCGTGATTTAGTAAGGTGTATAATTGCATTCAATATGCTGAGGTGTGTTCGTATAGTTTGACTTTGTAGCGGCAATATTAACAGAGATAGTGGTTTGGTTAAAATGATGCCTGGACCAGATTGATTTTTGTTACAGAATAAGGCAGAAGGAACTTAGTTATTATTAGTAATAAGTAAGCAGCTTTCATATGCTCCGTGTAAATTGTGTATTGTGTTGTAAACGACTTCCATTGTCACTTCATGAAACAATAAGTTTCTACAGTAGCCCATTGAATATATTCGTTTTAAGTGTAGCATTCGATAGATATTTGCAGAATATTGAACAGTAAGTAAAAATCAATTTCGTGAATCATAGTCTCTATTATTTGTACAAAAATTATAAACAAAAAATAAAAAGGGTTAGTTAAGTTTTAAATTTCGTCAAAATAATTTGTAATACAGAGACTATAGGTTCAAGTTTACGTCGCGATACACATCAATAACTTAAGATAAAATTATTGTATCAATGCGCCTGTGATTGAGGCTTTGATTTTGTAGCGACAATATTAACGAAGATTGTGGTTAGATTGAAACTCTGCCTGGACCAGAATGAAAACAAAACCTTCGTGTCACAGCAAAAGGCAAGAGGAATTTAGTTATCAGTTATTTAAGAAACTTAAATAACCACTACGTCACGGTGTAACGTGATGTATCGCGACGCAAACTACTCCCAGACTGTATAGTAACGAAAAAGAAACAGGAAATAAATTAAACTGAGATAGAACTACATTTTGCACTTTAGTGAACCGACTTTAGTGCTGGTATACTCATAGCATTGTAGTTTCTTTTCAATTATGGTGTATTATTTGATATGTCGTACTATTTTATGTACGCAGATGAAAACATCTCCTTGCGAACTTGACACCAGTACCTACCTTTTTTTTAAAAAAAAAATTTAAGGTTAAGTACAGATTTATATTTCCTGCTTCCAAACTATTATTTGTCAAGTGCGTCGGTTTTATGGCTTTTAAACTAAACACAAACTTGCATAAGTAAGAAGGTTTTTGCTTTTATTTCTGAAAAGTAGTGTTTGCGATTTACGTAAAAAAGCAAAGAGTAAACGTGGCACGGCTATCTACGAAGTAGGAAACTTTTTGTTGTTTCAGAATTGATATTAATGGCAATTTCTAAAAGAACTATGCATTTTTGCGGGATAAAATCTATCCTATGTCACTTCGCACGCAATTAACCGACTTCATGCCAAATTTCATTTAAATATGTTGAGTTATTAAGGCGTTATTGATTCCAGAAGTACATTCAAACACACATCCGAACTTTCTCGTTTTCTCATTTATAGACATATAGACTAGTTGAACCGACAGACATCATATTCAAATTTCAATAAACATGTTTGTGATCGTTTTGAGAATGTGTATTCTGGCTTACCCTCCTAAGCCTGTAATTGAATGTTTCTCTTCATTTCCGTTTATCTGATTTCCTGAAATTCGCCTCGTCTCGAATGAGTTAATCGTCGGGATTTGATGGCGGCGACAATAGAAGAAATGCTAGTCGCTGCATCCAGATGTGCATTACAGCATTTTTACTCAATGTGATGTGGCACGGCCCGCCCTAGTGTGCGTGTACCTTAAGGGTCCAATTCTGAAAAGTGGTGACTTAATCTTTAAAATGATACCTCATTTAACCATATTGGTTAGATATCAAGGGAAATAAAGGGCTCGTGATAAAAAAAAAATGCATTGTAGAAATATTAATACCTTTGCCCTTTAAGGATCGAATTCAGAAAAATTCCTTTCTTAAGATATGATGTGACCAAAGAAGTGAACTTAATCTTTAAAATAATATCTCATTTATCTATTTCGGTTCAATATAAAGGAAGATAAGTGGCTCATTATAAAAAGAATGCATTATGGAGATAATGGTACTTTTGCCTTTTAAGGGTAAAGTTCCAAAAAATTCCTGTATTAAAATATGTTGTGACCACTGCGAAGTTCTTAATCTTTAAAATGATACCTCATTTTTCTATGTCGGTAGATATCAAGTGAAATAAATGGATCATTATAAATAGAATGCATTATGGAAAAAATGGTACTTTTGCCCTTTAAGAGTAAAATTCTGAAAAATTCCTTTCTTAAAACATGTTGTGACCACTGCGAAGTTCTTAATCTTAAAAATGATACCTCATTTATCTATGTCGGTAGATATAAAGGGAAATAAATGGATCATTATAAAAAGAATGCATTATGGAAATAATGGTACTTTTGCCCTTTAAGGGTAAAATTCTGAAAAATTCCTTTCTTAAAACATGTTGTGACCACAGCGAAGTTCTTAATCTTTAAAATGATACCTCATTTTTCTAAGTTGGTTAGATATCAAGGGAGATAAATGGCTCATGACACAAAAATGTGTTTTAGAAATATTCATACTTTTGTCCCTTAAGGGACAAATTTCAAAAAATTCCTTTCTAAACATATGATGTCAATAAAATAAGATCTTAATCTTCAAAATGGTACAGTTGAACTCCAATTATCCGAATCAATTGGGACCGAACCCCATTCGGATAAACGAAAATTCGGATAATTGGATTTTTTCTGAAAAATGGTCTATTTGAATTAATTATTGTATGTATGTTGAAAATTGGAGAAAAAAACTATATTTACAAGAAAAGAGCTTTTAATTTATTGAATCAAAAGGCAACACTTTTACATGTGAAGCGTAGTTAAGTGCTGTATGTTAGTACAGTATGTCCCATACCGTAAATAAAGTCATTGTTTGCTGAACATCTCTGTCAAAGTCAGCTGTTTGACTGTATTCATCCGTTTTCTAGCAGCAAAGTCACTCATCCGCTTGCCAGTGAGAAGTTTCATGTGGTATGTGGGCAGAATCATTTTCTTAAATCGCAGTACATTTACGTTTTAATTAAGAAAGTGATTCGGATAATCGGATTTCAGATAATTGGAGTTCTACTGTACTTCATTTATCAATTTCGGTTAGTAATACAAGGATTTGAATGATCTGTGGAACAAAAAACAGCATTTTAGAAATATTGACATTTTGCCCTTTAAGGGTGGAATTTGGAACAATTACTTTCTTAAAATATGATGTGACTCAAGTGTACACCTTAATCTTTAAAAAGATACCTCATTTATCGATTATCGTTAAGTATGAAGGGAGATAATGGCTTGTGACAAAAAAATACCTTATAGAAATAATATATATGAGAGATTTCAACACGAGTCCACAGATTACTAGCAGGAAGTATAGTCCTCTGGACCTCACACCCATTCACTTATTTGCAACTATTTCTCCATATTTACATGGCACAGGGATTTTTGTATGGAAATATTTATGTAACTAATACCTATTTGAAGAAACAACTGTACCATGGACATGTGGGGAAATACCCTTCCACACAGTTCAGGAGATCAAGAGCCGTTCTTGCCTAGTCTGAGGTTGCCTTGGTTAATTGAGGATAATTATTGAGGTTACAAAACACTGATAGTCTTGTTTGATGAAGCTCGCTTTCTTCATATCTGTTGAGGCTAATCAAAGAATGTCTGATCCGAGATCTTCCCAGCCCATTGCTACAATGAGATCTTCATGGGTGTCCAGCCAAGTGATGTCGTGAAAACTCAACACTTTGACAGCTGGCTCTGCTGTCTTCAATAGGTGTTGCTTGTCTTACACCACCACGCTCGGTGCTTGCCTTTTGATGCCACTTCAGAAGTCATGCAGCATATGGTGAAGACAGCAAAGCCTGCTGTCAAAACATTGAATTTTTCATGGCACCCCCCCAACTGGTCACTTGTGAAGATTACATTGCATATCAATGAATATTTGTATGCAAATCAACCAAAACATTTAGCTTACTGCTTGGAGCTTTGTGACATACAACTGAAGTATTAAATAACGGCTAGAATACCGAGAGTGTTTTCTACAGTGCTGCCGCTGCGAAAACGTTCACAGTTATTTAACATACCTCTACGGGGAGGATATGTCGCGCAGCGTTAAACATCTGGAGAAGCTGCGCTGCAAGAAGGCCAAACTACTGAGTTCGCTGGCCTTCCTGTTAAGGTGTAGAGACACCGAAACAGTGCCACGGTTTGCCGTTGTAAACCATCCGGCAAACACTACTGCCATGACGCGGCTAGAATCCCGAGAGTGTTTTCTACAAGGACTGGAGTGTTTAACAGTTATCTAACATTTGGTATGTAAAGTGGAGTATTAAGAAGCAATTTCCAGTAAACAGTATAATAAGGATTCAGTAACTCTACTGATACAAACTGCGTAACAAGGATCCATTGTTTTAGGATGTTAACATTCACAGTATACAGAATTAGTTGTGTGTTTTGTGTGAATATAAATAACCAAATAATGTCAGTTTGATCTCTTTTAAAATATATATATATATATAAATAATAAACTTAATGTAACATCATTTATCAAGGCATTTCTAACAGGAACGAGTCCTCACCATAAATCATAAAATCATCAGAAGTGTATACCTGAGATACTTACAAGATTGGAGCTGAGATACCTGTGTACACACTGCTTCTCTAAGTATTATGGTGCTCTTTCTCCAAACTTGTAGGTACATTTCCAAGTGGGAAAACACTAGTTCCTGGATGAGTAAGACATTATTTGGAAATCTGTGTGTGTGTGTGGGGGGGGGGTGGGGGGGGGGAAGCTGCAGAAATAGTCAGTAGCACTGAATAAAAAGAGGTGTATGTAACAATAGATCAAGATACCCAAGTATCTTTACTGAAGCCTTTCCTATCTACTAATCACACTAAAACTACCATTCATATATCAAATCACCTGTGTACCCAATCCCTGAAACACAGTATAGCCCATAATAACCAGCGGCGGCGTTAGCCATTGCAAGGCCCGGGGCAGCAAATCTTTGTGAGACCTTTGTCCTTTGTACAAAATATGTTAATCGCAAGTAGGTATTTCTGATGATCGACGAAAAATGCAAACATTATCAAAAAATAAATTTTGAGTTTTAAAATATTATATTAGAAAACTTATTAAAAGTCAACAAACATAAAGATGACAAATTTTTAAGGATAAACTGAAGTACATTAAGGCCTCGAAAGATATAAGCAGGGATTTAAAAATGATGCTTGCGGCTTTTCCTGAGACTAAAATATTTAATTAAAGCACAAGAATCTAACGAATGAGCTATGTCATTTTCAATTCAATAATAGAAAGGGCCGAAAACCGATCTTGTGGCAAAATTCCTCAAATATGTTTTAATAATTTTTAACTTTTTTCCGCTGACGCAACTGAAATACATCTGGTGACAATAATTCTCAAGGCTACTTTGACAGTAGGATACACTTCAGTAGTTCAGTTAATGTTTTTTTCTAAAATTACTTTATCACCGAGATAACACTGTCGTTTTCTTATTTTACACGGATAAACATATTCAGTTCTTCATGCAATTCTTGTCCATCAATATCAGATGTTTCTCCTGCTGTTATACAAATGTGACATTGAATAAATCTGAATGAGAAATTTTGATTAGGTAGTTATTAATATATACTATACTACACTACCAACTTTATTTTATTGTTATCACTAATATCTAAAGATAAAATATTTTTTAACATAAATTTTAATCAACTCGGGTAGCTGCGCGAGGCCCTGGGCGATTGCCCTATTCGCCAACCCCAAAGGCCGCCTCTGATAATAACACTTTCCATCTCACATTTTATGAGCTTTTTTATTTTATTTTTCAGAGTGCTGTATTTTCATCACCTGTATACCCAATCCCTGAAACATAGTAGTTGCCCATAATAAAACTTCCCATCTCACATTTTATCAGCTTTTTTTTATTTTTCAGAATGTCCTATTTGTAGATGTTGAAGTGCCCCAGCTGGGGATGCCAAATGTTAATGGATTTGAAGAACTTTGTCAGTGATGACTAGGGTTCGGATCTTTATGAAAAGTCATATTTTTTTTACTGCCTTCTTTTTGAGTTGAAATGCTGAATTAAACACTGATTCAACGCATCTGATTGTGTTTAAATGTATTTTATATAGCATATAAATACATATTCAGTCTATTTTCCTAGTTTCGGTCATATTTCGGTAATATTTATGGTCATATGGTCATATTTTGATATTAATTAATATTATTTTTTTCAGCTTGTTATGTCCTGGACACGAGAAATAATTCACTAGATATAGATGAGAAGAAATTAAGATAATTGTTAACAGAACTGTACGTCTGCTATACGGTGGACAAAAAATTATAATTTTCGCTGTGGTCAGAATTCACCAGCCAAGAATTAAAGTTATACATTATTGTCATTCTCTAAATGTTAATGTTCCGCCCGCCTTTTAATGAATACAATGCAGCAGAAGCATGCCTGTGTCGATCCGACCTCAATCAATATCTCAATTAAATATCCTCAGTCATCGTTAAATCTGCAGTGGATCAGTGAGTAGGCTGAAAATAAAATTTAAGGGAATTTAGAGAGAGTATTTTGTAAATTATCTGAAATTAAAGTGAAACGACTTAAAATTTAATTTCCCAATGGTGCAGGGGGTACACAAATGCAAATTATGCTGTCTACATGAAAGCTACACTACTAGATAAAATAAATTATGTATAATTATGTTTTTATGTATAGTAAATTTTAATGTTTGGTCATATTTTGTCATTTTAGGTCATATTTACCCATTTTTGTCTGCATATTTCTCATTTTTTTTGGTCATAAAGATCCGAACCCTAGTGATGACTTTTATGTAGGTTGCCAAAATCAGTAGTTCAAAGAAAGAATAATCAATGCTGCACATTACCTAATTGTAGAGGAACAGCATGTAACTTGCCATGAGATAGATGGATCCTTAGACATATACAAAAAAAAAAAAAAAAAAAAAAAAAAAAAAAACTGCTGTACTTTCAATTTAACATTTTGCTGTGTAAAAGATCTGTTACAGATGGATTTGACATAATTTAACTGGAATTCAAAAACAGGCTCATGTCAACTGGTGCAAGGAAATGCTCAAAAAAAAATTCAACCAAGGAAATACAAAATTCGTATTCATCGATAACAGGAAACAAAATGTGGCTCTATCCATACGGGCCAGAAACTTAGCAACAATCAACTGTATGTGTGTTACGAAAACGCAAAGCACTTCCATCAAAATGATCCTTTGTTTCCCCCGTTATAATTGACATGGAGTGATCATTGCTTTGATTCCATTCTGGCCAATGGCCCCTGCTTAGACAGTTTTCTTTTAACCCCTAGATGTTGTGGGCAATTTCATCAATTGCCAGACAATCAACTTGTATAAATTGTCTTTTAGTTTTCACATTAACTGTATGTCAGTTTCTGCATTAATTGCATGTACTCTTCTTTTATCCTTAATTTGTTCTTCTTCCTAGCATTAATTTATATACCATTCAGAATGTCACATTCATCTACTATTAATTTTGTTTAAATCAATGGCAACAGTTAACAATTCAATATACATGAATATAAAAATCTTTCTATTTTGAAATTTATCATTGGATATAGCTGCATTATCAATGGATACAGTACTATACCTGTCAAGATACAAATTGTTACCAACAACAAATGAGTTACTCCGATGGTTTGCTATGCTATGAATGAGCCTGATTATATAAGAATTCAGACAAATTATAGCGAAGAGTTCTTAAGCCTAAATTAGTAGCCAACGCAACTATGGAGCCTAACATTTCGAACCTAACTCCTTCACAATTATATTCATTATTTAAGTGTGATGTTACCTGATTTGACTGCGAACAAAGAGAATTTTCTTTAATATTGAATTTGAAATTTCAACCAGAACTATCTTGGATAGCTAAAATAAATGTTCCCAACAAGGAGAAGAAAATATCTGTACTGGAAGTGAGGAAAAAAGTAATTTATTTATTACCTTTTAAAGCCAATTACACTCTTGCATAGTCATCTGCACACATGAAGGATTTGTTTTAATATTGCTGGTCATCCTTCCATCAGCAGGGATTTCATTCCACACTTGACAAAGAGAAAAAGAACAATTTGAAACTACCTAATACAAAAAAGCTGGTATTACTTAGTTTTCAAAATGTCATGATGAAATTTCATCAGTATAATTATTGAAATTTAAGTGCATTAAAGTTGTCACATTAGCACCATCTTGTTATGTTTCTGATAGCCAATAGATATTGTTAACCTGCATGAATAACAGAATTATGGTAGAAAGTTTTAATCACTATGAAGTTACTATATTATCCAGCTGCATTATTTTATAAGGCACAGCTGCATATACCTGATAGTTCTGCTGAAGAGAGAGTAAACCTCAATAATCTGTATGACAGATAATATAAATTCCCCAGCTTATTTACTAGCAATTTCTATACTACAAGAAATTAGTGGTCACACTTGTCATCAAATTTTAATGATATTGTACTGAAAATCCCTTTAAATCTGAAGGAAACAATCTGGAATCTCAAACTTTAGTTGTAGTAAAGACGTAAGAACAGAGAATTTGAAATCATGGAATAAGGTTGGAATAAGTGTACGTAAGTGAAATAATAACAATGTCTGCATCTGCAACCTATCATTTTTTTAAAATTAATAAACCTCACAGCATTAAAGTTTTTCTGGTTGATAAACACCAAGTATGTTATATTTTGGCTCTCATTGGAATTTATTATTCAAAACTTATTTGATATCAGTGTACTACTTTAATTGCATGCATTGTGCAGATTATAAAAGAAATTTATTTTTATGTGTAAGTTAAGTGGAGGGTCATCTTTCTACTGTTAGCATCCCATTTAAGCCCACTAAGAAATTAAGAATTTTTATATATTTGAGCCAAGTACTTATATCCAACAGTCAGAAACAAACAACATCTCAAAACACTGAATTGCATCAAATCCTATTTTTTTATTTAATATACTGAGATTGGTATAATTTCTGCTACATTTCATCACTTTTATTTTGCTCTGATTTATATTCCGTCCAAAATCTTCCTTCAGTGGTTTGTTCATGCCATTCAATAACTTTATCCTCAGCCTGTTCTGCTAAAAAGACAATGTCATCAGCAAATCGTACCATACTGATTTTTTCTCCCTGAACATATATGCCACATGAAAATTTTTCTTTTACATCCTTTTATTTTACATACAAGTTGAATATTAACGCGGATAGACAACAACCTTGTCCCACACCCTTTTTAACTGATGCATGTCTCTCATGAGTCTCTACTTTTAACACTCGATTCTTATATAGTTTATATTCTTCTATTTCATTATTTCACACCTGACTTCTTTAAAATTTTGCTTTGTTTTTCTTAATCCACCCTTAAATTAATAATCTTAAAGCCAGAATTGCTTCCATTGTACTGCAGTTTTTCCTAAATCCAAACTGATCTTCACCTACTACATCTTCTACTACCCTTTCCATTCTTCTGTATATTATTCTAGTCAGTAATTTTGAAGCATGTTATGTTAGACTAATGGTACGGTAATTATCACATATGTTGGCTTGTGCTTTCTTCATAAGTGTGAATATGATATTTTTAAAAAAATCAGCTGGAATTTCTTTTGATTGCTTCTTCTTCTAGGGATTTAAGAAGTTCTGTAGGGATAAATAGAAATATTCTTAATGAAATAGTGACACTAGCCAATCCTGCAAATTATCAATTATTGGGAAAGCACCTTTCTCAGATAAGGCCAGGGATCCTTTTCTTCTTTAGGGATTGCTAAAAACATTCTCCTACTCACACTTATTATTGTTTATTAACTTGTAAAATAGAACAACTTATAAATACTGTGAAAAAAAAAATCTTTTTTTTTTGCTGGAGTCTGTCACCTTTCTTTCCACATTACCAGGCAATGTTTCCTCATTCTGCTTAAATAGTTTTCATAGAGCACTGACATTGTTTTGCAAATTGAAAATTGCTGGAAAAACATTGCCAATAAGTCTCATAAAGATTACAGTGCCATTTTACACCACACTTTGAACTTTAAATAACACTTCAGAGAAAACTATGGTTAAAGATTCACTGAAATTCACTTGACAAAACAAAATCAGAATCGTTTTATCAAAGAGTGGCGATATGCAGGAAATCCGCAAAAATGTCAAAACATCAGGACAGTACTAATTGTGACTGGCATGGAAAATCCCATGTGTTGTCTGTAAGGAAATTTGATCCAGGTAAAGCATACCTAGTGTTTTTCAGTGCATAATGCACAGCCGCATGTTGGTTAATTCAAATGTGCTATACCTGGGCAATCCAAATACAGTCACACACATGTTTGGTACTGGCACTATATAGGGGATCTAAAATAAGGAGGCAATGAAATAATGGAAATAAATTACATATGTTGCGTATTTTATACCCTAAGTATCTTGTTTCAGAACGACCTCTCCATCCTCATACCTTAGTGTAGCTCTCTACCCAACCTCTCCTCCCCCTCACTCCTTGACCAAGCCACATAGTTTATGGATGCTCCCTTAATAGTTGTCAAATCTGCCACTATCTCAAATTTGTAATGCTAAATAATACCATGCCATTCGAACATTAAATGGACTTTATTATACACAATCTCAGTAAATAATCTGAATGCAAGAAGTAAGTTTATCACCAGACAATAATACATATATTTATTTTGTGGGATGATAATGACCTACTGACAGATTTTGTTTACCAGGTACACACTCTTCCTCTATGATAGCCATCTAACGTATCCTGGTAAACCTACCGGGGAAAGGGGACCCACAGTGGAATCTGAACCATGAAGTATCCTAGCATACTTTACAATAACAAAATAAAGCTCTGCCAGAGGTGCACTCAGCCGAAACTGGGTATTGAGCAGAGGACCATTTATTCCCCAGTTATATAGCTTAACCAGCGGACCACTCATAAATGATATCAAATGGATATTATGGAACAATTTAACTTGAGGTCACTACTTAATTTCTCAGCTTTCTGACCTTACATCAAATTGAAACCCATTCAATTTTACTAGTGAGACCATGGACTGGGCTATTCATTGTTTAAAATCCCTATGAAAATCCATCTGGTAGTTTTTGTGTGAACTGCACTCATCCAAACAAACACATTTTAAAAAAAGATTATTCATTTTATGTAGTTTAATAACAGTGCTTCACACTCATTTTCTTTCTTCAAAAGTATTTTGAATGTAAAAACTTTCTGATTTTCCCGTTTACAGTTTTATTATACTTATATTCAAGGCTAATTAAGCTGTGAATGACAAGAGGATAAATAACTGTCATTACATTAGTATTATGCTACTGTAAAAAGAAAACATTAAAAACCACAAAATTCTATTAACAGATTCAAGAAACAGTCAGAGTTGAGAATAAGGAAATTGCTCTTCAGTAAAAATTAATACACACAAGCTGCAGAAAATCATCTGTTAAAAATATTCTTTGTTGGCATAGGAGGTAAAAACACAACTGGACATTTGAAACATGCCAAGGTAGTGAGTGACACCTTGATGTGGCTGGAGCTGTACATCCTTTTTATTATTATTAAAAAGACGTTTCACCAGAATTGTTAGAAACTTGTGGATTTTGACCGATTGTGAGTTGTAAGCATATTTTGAAAACACTGTGTAATATTCACTATTATAAATGTGTAATTGGGATTTATGAATGTTTCAACATCAAAGAAAAACTACTGAAGAACTTTGCCATAAAAGAAGACACACACATTTTGAAAGTGTTTAAAGTTGTTTAAAATCTGAGGTGCATCTCGCAATGCTCCATTACCTAATTTCGGGGCAGGAAATCAAAATCTCTTCTAAACATTAAATTATTTTACCTACAATCTGCAATAACTTGCAAAACTAGTGAAGCAACATTGACTGTATTTCAAAGTTAGAAAGCTTATGACATGGCCTGAAATTTAATATGTATATTGCCATACATATACCAGTACTTTCAACAAGTATCAGCTACTCAGCCTATAAAACCATTAGATTGGAAGCATTGTGAGACCAGTCAATTTATTTAAATAACGATTTATCAATTCTCAGAAAAGATTTTAAGTGATGCAAGTTATTAGGAGCAAACTTATATCTACAAACAGCATTTTTTTTTTAACAAGGACAGTAGTTGGTGTTGTAATGAGAAAAATAGATGCAAAAAATTATAAAAAAAAAGTTACTATAAATATCTCAAATAACTGTCACATCAATTTCAAGAATGCAAATATGTATTGTGCTTATCATAATATAAAACTTAATAACTTCTGGCATCCACTGGTGATGTTAATGTTAGTCGTTCAATAATTTCAATAATACTGTATGGTCTTGTTATGCCCAAATTTTCTGAAAATAATGGTGGTCTGAAATTCAACTTTGCTGTGGGTATATTTCAGATTTCCTTCCCTTATAAATATCACCTTGTGGCATTCCTTCCATTCAATTGATGATAAAACATAAAGACACTGATAACAAATAGGTTATTATTACTACCTTCCTTAAACTCAGTTTCATTGGACCACTAAGAGACAAGGTGCATTTCAACAACGTATTGCACAAACTACATAACACCATTACAAATGAACTGTTGCTTAAGGCTCATTTTCAACCATGGCCACAATACAATACATTCATTTTCCATTGATCCCAATATAAGAGACTGGTTCTGTGGGATGTGAAAAGTTGTCAATTTACAGGTAACCAGTTGCATAACAAAATAATAAGTACACCACTAGATGTACAGTCATAGCATACATGGTAAATTAATTATGTAAACTACATTTACACAAGCTACTGGCAGTTATTTTTTAGATACCTTAGAAATAAATTCTTCGACAGAGTAGAAGCAGTTGCCAATTAAAAATTCTTTCAGTTTTTTGCTGAATTTATTCTTATCATCTGCTAGACATTTAATATGTGTTGGGAGCTTCTTGAAGATATGTATCCCCGAATATTGGACCCCTTTTTGAACAAATGACAATGACTTGTAAGTCTTGTGAAGATCATTTTTACTTCTAGTTCCATAATTGTGTATTTTACTATTTGTTTCAAACAAAGTATAATTTGTGACTACAGAGGACATTAATGTGTATATATACTCAGACGGTAATGTTAAAAACCCTAACTTGATCAGCGAACCCCGAGTGTATAGTAGGCAAGACATAAAATAGAATTGCAGCAGTATGACTAAAAAATAGAATAAGCAATATATATATATATATATATAGACGTGTGTTATCCTCTATTTCACTTTTCAGCCACCACTACCTAGTACAGATCACTGGTATTTGTGTGTGGAAGTAGTATGGAGTTTCCTGCCGTGCACAACGTTGGCCGAATGCCGATAGCTGTGGCGATGTGGGAGATAGGATGATTAAGGTTAGTCAATGCAGGGCATTTTCATATTTCGCCAAAAATTTGTGTCTCCTTATAATTCTCTTTCCTGCCACAACTACATAGCATAGAGCATTGCTGTTTGTGTGTGGTAGTAGAATCATGTATCCTGTCGTGCACTATAAATGTTAGATGTCGGTAGCTATGGACGTGTGGGAGATATGGGGGTTGAAAGTGGTCAATCTGCGGCAATTTCATATTTCTGCCAAATGCGCGTGTCTTGGTGTCCTTTCGATCGATGTTGGATGAATTTCAGTAACTGTGGGAGTGTGGGAGATATGGTGGCTGAAAGTGGTTCGCAAAGGATATTTTCGTATTTTGACCATAGACATGTGTCTCCGCATATGTCACTTTTCTGCCACAACTACATAGCATAGAGCAATGGTGTTTGTGTGTGGTAGTAGAATCGTGTCTCCTATCGTGCACTATGGTTGTTAGATGTCAGTAGCTATGGGGGTGTGGAAGATATGGGGGTTGAAAGTGGTCGACTTGTGGCAATTTTTTATTTCTGCCAAAGACGCATGTGTCGTGGTGTATCACTTTTCAGCGAACACTATCGATCGCAGATCACTGGCGTTTGTGTGTGGTAATAACACAAGGTCACTTTAGATCACAACATTGCCCGAATTTCAGTAGCTGTCGGAGTGTGCGAGATATTGTGGGATATCAAAGATATTTTCATATTTCGACAAAAGACATGTGTCTCCGCATATGTCACTTTTCTGCCACGACTACATAGCATAGAGCATTACTGTTTGTGTGGTAGTAGAATCGTGTTTCCTGTCATGCACTATGGTTGTTAGATGTCAGTAGCTATGGCGGTGTGGGAGATTTGGGGGTTGAAAGTGGTCGACGGTCGACCTGCACCAATTTTATATTTCTGCCAAAGACGCATGTGTCTTGGTGTATCACTTTTCAGCGAAAACTATCTATCACAGAGTGGCCGACCATGGATATTTCCGTATTTCGACCAAAGACATGTGTCTCCGCGTATGTCACTTTTCTGCCAGAACTACATAGCATAGAGCATTTGTGTTTGAGTGTGGTAGTAGAATCGTGTCTCCTGTCGTGCACTTTGGTTGTTAGATGTCGGTAGCTATGGGGTTGTGGGAGATATGGGAGTTGAAAGTGGTCAACTTGCGTCAATTCCATTTTCCTGCCAAAGACACATGTGTTTCAGCGAAAACTATCTATCGCGGATCACTGGCGTTTATGTGTGTTAGTAACACAGAGTCACCTTTCAATCACAACGTTGGCTGAATTTCAGTAACTGTGGGAAATATGGTGGTTCAAAGTGGCCGATCAAGGATATTTTCGAATTTCGACGAAAGACATGTCTCTCCGCATATGTCACTTTTCTGCCACAACTACATAGCATAGACCATTGGTGTTTATGTGTGGTAGTAGTATCATGTCTAATGTCACGCACTACGGTTGTTAGATGTCGGTAGCTATGGGGGTGTGGGAGATAAGGGGGTTGAAACTGGTCGACCAGCGGCACTTTCAAATTTCTACCAAAACCGCATATGTCCCTGTGTATCACTTTTCAGCCAAAACTATGAAGCGCAGATCACTGGTGTTTGTGTGTGGTAGTAAGACAGAGTCACCTATAAATCATAACGTTGCCCGAATTTCGGTAACTTTGGGAGTGTGGGAGATATGGTGGTTGAAAGTGGTCGAACAAGGATATTTTCGTATTTCGTCCAAAGACGTCCTGAACTACATAGCACAGATGAATGGCATTTGTGTGTGGTAATAGCATCAAGTCTCCCATCCTGCACTATGGTTGTTAGATGTTGGTAGTTGTCAATCCAAATTCTTTACAAACACGAACGAAGTCGTGGGTACCAGCTAGTAATAACTAAAAGAAGAAGGTTTAAGATAGCAGTACAAAAAGGTTAACAATAAATTACCATTCTAACATGTTACATCTATATCTGCATAAATGAGAAAGTTTTGATATATGTTTCGATACACTGTCAGCCTCAATCACACCTTAATACCTCAACATATTTAGATGAAATTTGGCATGAAGTTAGTAAATTGTGCGCGAAGTGACATCAGATAGTTTTATCCCTCAAAAACGAACAGTTCCTTTAGAAATTGTCATTATAAATTAGCAAACTCCAAAGAGTTTCCTACTTCGTATACGGCAGTGCCACATTTACTCTTTGCTTTTTACGTGCATCACAAACACTTCTTTTCAGAAATATAAGCACAAAGCTTCTATACGCATGTGTGTGTTTAGTTTAAAAGTGTTAAAACTGATGCACTTGACAAATAATAATTAGGAAGCAGGAAATATAAATCTGTACTTAACCTTAATTATTATTATTATTTTTTTTTTAGATCGTGTTCTTGAACAAACACGAAGAGACGTCTTCTGTTGCATACATGAAATGGTATAGCACCTCAGGTATCATGCCGTAATTCCGTTTGTAATATATTCTTCATAATATAAGTGAAAATTCAAAGCTTGAAAAAACAAAATGTACAATACTAAGAGTATACCAGCACAAAACTCGGTTTACTAAAAGTGACGAAATGGTCATGCGAATTATGACAAATATGTAACGGTTTCGACTCCATCTCGGTTCAGCTTATTGCCCGTGTGTCTTTTATTTACAAATTATTTTTAACAAAATTTAAAACTTACAAGAAGATAACTAACCCTTTTTTTTGTTTTTTGTCTGAAATCATTGTAGAAACCAGTTCAAACCTATGATAAACAACAGGTGTTTTTTGCTTACTGTTCAATATTCTGCAAATAACTATTAAATCCTTCACATAAAACCAATGTATTCAATGGTCTAATGAAGTAATTTTTGTTTCAAGAAGCCCTATTAGTAGTAGTTTACATCCCGATACATGTAGTCACAAATATGGCACTCATGAAAGCAGCTTATTTATTACTAATGACAACTAAACTCCTGTTGCCTCATGCTATAACAAGAACATTCTGTCACATTATGATAGTTTATCACACCTTTCAATCTATAGGGAAAGTCGATTACTCGGGAGGAGTATCGCTGATCTATGGAGGGAGGTTGCGTGTTAAGCGAGAGCGCGTATATGCATGGGTGCAATGAATAGTGAAGTAATCGTGTGTTAAAAGAAGTTTCGTTCGTGCTACCGCAACGGATGAGGAATGGCTGTCATTTTTTGTAACACCTGTTGAAGCCAGTCACTCGAAGATAAAGTGATTAGCCAGTTTGACTGATGTGAGAATTGTGTTGTTAAAAGCAGCAGTCATCATGGATACAAATCACGCTCTTCCGAATCGGTGTAATTAGCTCTGGCCGGCGTTTCGTATGGTTGGATTTTTTTAACTGCTTAACGTCTCCTATAACAACTAGGTCTTTAGAGAAGGGAAAGGATGGGGGGCAAGGAATGGGTAGGAATTCGGCCATGGCCTTTTGAAGGAAGCATCCCGGCATTCACCTGGAGTGATTTGGGGAAACCATGGAAAACCCAAATCTGGATGCCCGGACGGGGATTCGAACTGCCGTCCTCCCGAATGCGAGGCCAGAACGCTAGCCATTACACCACCACGCTCGGTACGGTTGGATTAGCCAGTGGCTACTCGTGAATGCTGAGTGAATACTATAAATGCTGAACTGCTGTTACTAGTGTAGTTCAATCACTGCAATATAACGAAGTACAGTGTTGTGCTAAATGTGGAATGTTAAGAACGCTTTCACTCGCTACAGACTTGCAATCTTCACAAACAATTATTCAGGGTAGTCATTAATTCTTCTTGATGACAAACTAGATAAATATGGTTTGGTGGTCGGTGGTGTAACTGATAAACTTTGTGCAATAAACAGTGTTTGCGCTCAATATACATTTTTGTGTGTTTCTTTCAGTTAAAATATTGGCAGAGCATTTCCACAATCCATACAACCAGGCGACTGTGTTAATAATTCCTGAATAATTTCTTTTATGAACGAAGTACTGATAGCCGAAAGGCAAGGTCAAATCAGATAATGATAAGTCGTGTCAGTGCTAAATTATTATTATAATCTCTTAATTCCACAGGGTCCAGGCAGCATTTCACTAATATTGTCACAACAAAATCAAATGATACGGACATACATTAACATATTAAATACATCAGAACTAATTTTGAGTAGAAGCAACATTTTCGATCTCAGGATTCCTTATTATCTTACCATAAATTATCACAATTAATTTTATTATACACCTTCAGTATGAATTTGCAGCTCGAATAAAGCACGCACACTAACACAATCACTGTATCAAGATGTAAACTTGACCTGCAAATATTAACGTAAGCTGTTTTAAGAGTTGTAATAAATTCTGGACTTTCTGTTGTAGGAGCATTTTAGTATACACTTTTAAATAACGTTACTGGATGTAGTTACCAGAGATGTACAAAATAGTTTTTAAAATGCATTTAATCACAAAATACAAATACCTTCTTGTTTTTTGTATTTCAAATACAAAATGCAAAATAGTTTAAGATGCAGGTATTTAAATACAAAATAGGTATTTTCAAAATACTTTTATTAAAATAAAATACTTTAAGTTTTCATTTATTCTGTACGTTATTTATTTCTTGGATTTTAATACAACTATTTGTTCAAAAACTTCCCTAATATATATATATATATAGATACAAAATTGCTCTTTTAAAGATATAAGATTTATTTAAAAAATTCGGATAAAACAGTTTCAAAAATAAAAGAGATTGTTGTGCGTGTCGCGGAGAAACTTTGAATTATGAGATGTAGAAACCAAGAACTAATTCAATTAAAGCAATATTGTTTCCCCAAATCACTACAAGCCGATGCCAGGATGGTCCGAGCCAAAGGCCACGGCAAAATTCCTTCCCATTCCTTGCCCTTAGTGCTTTCCTGCCTCTTACGAACTCGACGTCGTTGAGGCGTAAAGCCAGAATCAAAAAGGAAAAGAAAGCAAATTAGACTTATTTAAGCCATTTTATTAGCAAGATGACTTTTACTTATGGGTCAATCGTTGATATTAGAGAAAAACTAAAAATTAACCCGTTTTGAGAAGTGGATGAACTTTGTGAGGATGTTTGTAACATTAAAAACGTACTGAAGGAAACAGTACAGGAAAAGAGAACACCTTTACAGAAATGGCACAATATATTTCAAAATCAATCTGGAAAAAAAATGCTTTTGTGGCATCAATACCAATTTAAAACTCCGCAGCTGAAAGTAAAATTTCCCAGGCTATTATAATTTGGTTTGAAAGCGATTTTCACTCGACATATTAAAGCAGAGTTACAAATTAAAACCAACTTTAGTGTGTCTTGTGGCAAATCTTATAACTTACTTTATAAAAAACAAAGCTATGAAAAAGCAATATAATCAAACACAAAACGGTTTAATAAAAAATAAATACTATATACTTATTAATAGCATAAAATTACTTATAATTCAACTACAAAGTACAACTTTCTCCATAACATTTTGTTACTTATCCTACTCAACAAACCGGACTTATTATAATGTTGAGTAATAAGACTGATAAGTTCTTATAATATGACAGAAAGATACCTATAGAAATTACCTCTGTCCTGCCAAAATTATAAAAATAAATGTGAGGTATTTAAAAACCTATTTTTTTTTGCTGTCCCGATTTGTAATTATGATTCACGATTTTTTTTTTTTTTTGCCTTCCCTCCGGATTTTTAACAAACTGGACCTGGCAACACTAACCCTACCTCTGACACAATTGCTTAGTGTGCCTCCTACGGGAGGATCCAACCAACTTACGGTTATGGACTACGTTAGTTTACACCACATATAATACTTGTTCCTAAATTAAAATTAAATCAGTACGAAATTAATGTTTGTGTTAGGAAAATTCTTGCTGATTCGTAAAATTTATAAAATATTATTATTAGTTAGTGTAGTATATTGTGCGATGTGTTTTTGTGTAGTGAGCAGTAGTAAATAAAAACTTATTTTTATGTTTTACTTACATTTTGATAACTTTCAAATAGCAAGTGAACAAAAATGGAAAAACATCGCAACAGGCAAGTTGGATGGGACAGGCTGTAACGTTTCATTATTGCCAATGTCATTGTTACTTGCACAACAGAGGGAATTCTCACTTGAATTTTCTGGCATTGTTGTCACTAGTTTGAATTTACTGATAGATCAGTATTTGTGAGGATCAATATGAAATAAAAATTTATAAAAAACTAAGAAAAGTATTTTGCATTTTTCAAATACAAAATATGTTTCAAAAAGTATTTCAAATAATGCACATCTCTGGTAGTTACACATTATTTACTTCACTTTTACAACCGCCATATTGCAAAGGTCATCTTTCACCCAGTTTTTAGTGGTTGCTTTTATATCACGATCTGAAATTGTGAGACAAGTTTATGTCGCACTTCATGACGTCATTAACATTCCATTTAGTGAATGTATTAATGGCGGGTGACAGAACCCATGATTTTCTAGCAACAATATTAGCAGTTTGTGGCTTGGTTGAAATACAGCTTCTACCAGAATGACAACTGAAACTTTATTAGTAATTTAAGTTGCTTTCTTGAGTGCAAATTTAGTGACATGTATTGCGTTGTACTTAAATATCAAAAGATCAATAATAATAATTCCAGAACAGGAAATATAAATCTGTACTTAACCTAAAATTGTTTTTAAGTCGTAAGTTCACAAGAAGATGTCTTCAGTTGCGGACATGAAATAGTCACATCTCAGGTCTCAGGTAATTCCTGTTCATAATATTTGTGTCACAATATAAGTGGAAAATTTAAATTTGAAAAAAAAAAAAATGCTGATTTCCAAAGAGCTGTATTAACGACACTTATGGTAAGGTTGAAACACAGCCTGGACCAGAATGATTACTAATATTCCATGGTGCATAGTGGATTTGGAGTGCAGAAGGTGGCTGCCATGCTGAATTCCGACAATAATGACATCAGAAACTGCTCAAGATGTCTATTGCCGCTAAGCGAGTAATGTATGTAACAGCATCTTTCGGCACATGTTACACCTTTGTTACCTATATCCCGGCTTTGAGGTACACTTTTCACTGAAGAATAAAAGCCAAGGAGGCAGTGGACCATATTTTCAACCCTAAAGGAGAAATTTTTCTGCTGGTAGTACTACGAATAGTAAAAAAACTTTTATACCATAACACACATTGAAGAGGATGAAGTCGCAGATTACCACTAGTAAAATATAAATAAAGAATGATACAAGATAAAAATATTACATAGAATTAGTACCAAAGTTCTTCTCTGATCAACCCACGCTTGTGTTTGCAGGAACCATTTACCACAATTTCCTGTCCAAGGCTGGTTTCTTCAGTTGATGGATGTTGCTGTGTATTCTACTTTTCCAGTTAATAGTCGCCTCTTCCTATTAAAGGCTTCCTTCGCTACTGCAATGAGAGTTTTTTACCTCTTGGTGGCTTCTCAAGTCTTCAGTGATTGTACTTCCAAGATATTTAAGGATATTGATTGGCTGATATCAGCTAGTCCTATCTTGATATTTATTAGTTTTCTTCATTTGCTAATCACCATACTCTTAGTTTTCATTCCAAACTCATCACATGCTTCATCTAGACAGCATTCTATTTAGAGTTTGTTCGCTTTCTGCCAACAAGACCATATCATCGGCAAATCGTATATACTCTATTCTCTTGTCACTATACGCAATCCTCTTTTACCATTTAGTGTTTTCCAATAATTTCTTCTAGGTATAAATTGAATAATAATAATTATTATTATTATTATTATCACTCCGTGATTCACTAAACGTGGGTGGCGGAAGGTGCAGTGCACCAATCCTAATGCATAACCATTTTTGCATAGGAAGGGATATACAGGATGCCAGGAGATGCCCATGGTCTATTTTTAGGAACCATCCCAGCATTTACCAGGAGCGATCTGGGAAAACCATGGAAAACCCAGACCTGGATGGCCGGAAGGGTTTTTAAGATACCTATTCCTATCAGAATCTAAGTTCTCTCACTCGATAACTCCTTCCTATTCCATTCCCTAATCACTCGTGGAGGGGGGAAAAAAAGAAGAGTATAGAAATTAATAGCTTTTGGCCCGGATTTCTCTTATTTTCTTGGTCATTCGTAGATATGAATTTAGCTGATAGTAATATGTGTTTGCTGTCATCCTGAAAGAGATCAGTTGCAAATTTACCGATCAGCTTCTGCCAAGAGTGATGCCTTCCGTGTTCCAGGTCTTTCCAACCTAGCACATTTAACATCGCACTTACACTGTCCCTCCAGTTATATATACCTGTCATCAATCGGGCAGCTCTTCTTTGGACCTTCTCCAATGCACCCATCAACCCCTTTTGATAGGGACCCCATACAGAACAACAATATTCTAAGTAAGATCGCACCAGAACTTTGTATACAATCGATTTAACTTCTGGTGTCCAGTGTTTTAAATTAAGACCTAGAAATCAGGGTATATGATTTGCTTTCCCAATTACCTTCTCGATATGTTCATTCCACAATAAATTATTACGAATTGTTACCCATAGGTATTTAGCAGAATCTACTGTTCAAAGGACAGTGCCATTAATTTTATATTCAGAGCTAAATGGTGTCACTTTTTTACTTATATGCATGACTTGGCAATTTTTAGCATTTAACTCCAACTGCCAGTCTTTGCACCAAGTGATTATTTTCATAACATCAGCTTGTAACGAAGCGCAATCGTTCTGGGTTTTTAATTCACAATACATAATAATATCATGGGCAAATAGTCTTTCCCCCTTATTACGACACATAAATCATTAACGTATATGAGAAACAACAGAGGCACTATCACACTCCCCTAGGGAACCCTGGACCTCACTTCGGTTAGTGATGAACACTCACGATCAAGAACTGCACACTGTGTTCTACCCTTCAAAACGTCTGCAATCCAGTCATATTTGTCTAGACATGCCATAACTACAAAGTTCATAAGTAATCTATGTGAGGCACAGTGTCGAAGGCTTGTTTAAAAAAATCTAATACAACTAAGACAACCAGGGATTGTTTATCTATAACCCAGCACAAATCGAGAATTAAAAGTGAAAGTAGTGTCTCGCAGAATTGCCCTTTTCTGAATCCATGTTGGATCCTCTTCACTCAAAAACCGCATTACATTTAAATAGATGATATGTTCTAAAATCCTGCAAAATATTGAAGTTATCAAGATTGGTCTATAATTTTGAGAATCATTAACATTCCCTTTTATAAATACTGGACTTACAATGGTGGTCTTCCACTCAGTGGGTATGTTTCCTTGAACCAAGAAAGCAATATATAATTTCATCAAATATGGCACAATTTCCTTTATGTACATAGAGTAGAATCTAGTAGGAATACTGTCTGGTCCAGGAGCCTTATTGGTTTTTACATTCCTAAGCAGTTTTGTTATTCCATCAAAGTCAAGAACGAGAGCTTTCATAATTTCGTCGGTACGCTTATTAAATATAGGGATCTCCTCTATATTTTCTGCTGTGAAAGCTTCATTAAAGATATTATTCAAAATTTCTGCTTTCTCTATGCTATATTCTGATAATACTGTTTTCCTTAATTACTAATGGCATAACCTTACAACAACTTCTTATTGCTTTGATGAACAACCAGAACTTTTTTGGATTACTAATTAGATCTTCAGATAAATTCCTATCTTGGAATTCTTTAAAAGCTTCACGCCTTGCACATTTCCGCTCGCAACCGTACTAATTTAAGGAGAGGAGATGAGTACTTGTAAACACCTTTGCTTTCTGAGTAAAAGTTTCACCTCCCAATTCCGCCATGGAAAGTTCTTATTTACCTTAAAAAATTTCTTAGGAACAAATTTATTTATACCAGTCCATATTATTTCTTTCAAATTATACCAAAGTTCTTCAACATTCGTATTTAGCATATATGTTTCAAAATTTTTTGCCAAGTGATCAACCATAAAAATACCAACTGCCTTATCGAAGCAATATACAAGTTTATCTTCATCATGCTTCAATGTCACACTAGATTTTAAAGTTACCACAACCGGCTTGTGAGCCCTTATACCATCTTCTATACAAAGTGTATCTACAATATCCGGATTGCTTGTAAAAAAAAAAAAAAAAAAAAAGAACTGGAATGGACAAGGTATCTTTGTCACTCCTTGTTGGCTCTTCGACCGTCTGTTTGAGAGAATTTTCCGCAAATGATTCTAGGAATGTTTCGGTTATTAACCTATCTCTTCTGTCTGACCTGAATGTACATGTATCCCAGATAACTGACAATATATTAAAATTGCCTCCCATGACCAATATATGTCCCTGAAATTTTTGAGAAATACTATTAAGTGACTGTCTAAAATACTCCACGTTATCTAATCCAGAATCCGGAGGTAGATAAAATGACCCTATTATGAACTTTTAAATTTTTGCCAATTTTTACCTTCACCCATATTAACTAGTAAAAATTTTGTTCCGGTTATTACAGTGTAATTGACGGTTTTATTAATGGCCACGAACACACCTCCACCCATTGAGGTAGTTCTGTCTTACCGAAAAACATTATTGAGGGGCAAATACTTCGCTATATTCAACCTGTGGTGTCAACCAACTCTCGGTCGACATCATAATGGGGAAAGGTAACAACCTTGCCTTACGCCTCTCCCAATGCTGCTTTCTCCCAACATCTTGTTTCCAATCTTTACTCTTACTTTCTGTTGTAAATATAGGTTCTGAATCAACTTTCTTTCCTTCAAATCTACTCCTATCCTCTTGAAGATATCCAACAATTTATTGCATTATGCCCTGTCAAAAGCTTTTCCAAGTCAATAAAGACGGCATAAATTTCTCTTCCTTTCTCAAAACATCTTTGCCCTATGATTCTTAAGATTCCTAAATCCAAACTGTTCTTCTCCAATCCATCTATCTGACTTTCCATATAACCTTCTGTTCGGCACTTTCAACAACATTTTAGCAGCATGTGAAAGTAGACTGATGTCCTATGCTCTTGACATTTATTTGAATTATTTTATTTTCTGAATTGGTATAATTACCATTGCGAGAAAGTCATCTGGCCATTCCCATCATATACCCCATTACCAAGGTAGACTATCTTCCTCCTACCTCTGTTTCCTAAACTTTTCTACACTTCTGCTGACAAATTATTGATTCCACATGCCTTATGATTATACATCTCCTTCAGAGCCTTTTTTGTCTCTGCTTCCAGGATTTCATATCCCTTCTGCCCTCTGTTACCTATGCCTCCACTTCAATTTCATTCGGAACTTGATCCCCCTTATACAAGAATTCTATTTATTCTTGCCATCCACTCAACACCTCATGTGATTCTTTGGATAAGGGTACAAACACAAAGGACGCACGCTGGTAGCTTGCGCGCTGGTTGCCAGCGCAAATCTGCGCCTGGCGGCGGAAAAAATGTTTCCTTGTTATCAAATGAGCACGTTCATAATAGCGGCAGGTACCTGCTTACAAGGGCCTGTAACCAGCGCCAGCCTGCCCATCGGAATGAACAGATCATTCTGGTGGGCAGGCTGGCGCTGGTTGTACGCATTCATGGATGTTGAAGGGTTAATTTCTGCGGTATTTGATAAGTCCCTGACATGGGACAAGGAGGATAAGTTGCATAACAGCAGAAATGTCGTCGACAGATGCTGCAACGAAATAAGTTCTGAAATGAAAGAAGACGATATGTGAAATAATGTTTATTTGATTTTATATGAATCATATTTTGTTTCATTGAATTAAGTTAATGTACTGTAAAGGATTATATGAAAAATAAATATTCTCACACTTTTCACTATATTAAATGCTCATCCTACTACTTGTTGCAATTTGTGGGTTTCGTTAAATACAAAACTTAGTTAAATTATGCTCAAAGCCGTCTCTCTCAATAATTGTATTAAGTAAAACACATATATATTTTATAATATTACCAACCAATTTTGTGTGTGTTTCAAACACTATTTAGAAAATAAAATTCTAAAAGCACATTTTACTGCTTTCCTCACTCGACATAAAGATTTATTAAAGCATAGTTCCTCAAGCATCTACTAATGTCCACCAAAAAGTTTCAACAAATTAGTGAGAATGGGATATGCTTCACCTTCTAAAAGCACAAGCAATTTTCACAAGAGATCCAGGCAAAACATCAGGTTCTGGAATATTGTGTTGTTCATTGTAGAGGCAGTAGTAAAAATCTGAAGTTTTGAAAGTAGCCAAATCGCTCTGTTTGCCATAACCTCCAATGTCAACTGATATAAATTTATGATTAGTATCCAACACCTTGCAGCACAAATTAATAAAAAGTTTATTAAATGTTAAACAATTACGCCAATGTAACTGCTTTTGTATTATTTAATGCCGCACGCGTTTCGCCTCTCATCGAGAAATCATCAGTGACGAATTATTTACATTTGTGTTATCAGATTTGTAACCACACATTTTGATTTTTCCCCAAAGCATGTTCCCGCTAAAGCCATTTCTCTTTAAATGCTGCAAGCTAGATTCTATAATTATAAATATACTAATACCAACAATGCAGGCATCTCGTAACGGAATTAATCATACTAGTAAATAATAAAATATTTAATTATTTATATTTTTAATACCTTGTGATAAAGTAATAAGTACTTAATTTTTGTGTATTTACTTAATCAGTATAATTTTACTCGTCTGATAGTAATTATCAATTTCTCTTTTGGAAATATAGGCTGACGATGCCTGTTACACTAGGTTTTCGATAAACATGTTCCACTTCACATAAAATGAACTACAAGGTTCAAAAAGTCATTGTAGTATAGTGGAAAGATTTTTGTTCATATTTCTTCAGCTCATTAAACAAATGATGATATTCACCATAACTTTCCCTACCACAATTTGCTGGATGAATACTAATTCTTTTCTTTCTTAACTTCAAGAAAGTTTTCTCCACGAGAAGAAAATCCTCGTTTGATGAGTTCGACGTCTCACTGGCAACTGTCACCTTTACCTGCTTTTTGTGTGTTCGCAACCTGCGCGAAATGGCGTCTGCTCGCACAGGCGGAACAGGCGCCGGCAACCGGTACGCAGGCTACCTGCGTCCTTTGTGTTTGTACCCTAATGTGCCATCTATTCTATTTGCATATTGATCCTGTCTCTCTTACTTTTAAAGGCTATCTCAGAAGCCATTTTGTTAATCATTTCATACCTTCCTCTTTCTCCAGTTCCTCGCATTTCCCTTTCATCCATCTTTTGCTTGCTTGTTCAGTTTCTCTTCTTAGTTCATTGTTCAGTATTCTATACCTCTTCCTTACTTCTTCATTTTCCACTTCCTCCATTCTTCCATCTTTCTCAACATGTTTTCTGTTATCCATTCTTTCCTAATACTTTTGGACTCTCTAATTCCTAGAAGTTCTTTGGCAGCTGTTGTGATCCCTCATTTTCATCAGTTTTTCATTTAAACAATCTTCAACTTTTCCTCCTTCATAGTTTTGCACAACCTTTCTTCCAGCATCAAAGCCTTAAGTTCCCCACTTAGCGCTTCCAATTTCAGTCTTTCTCTTCCTTTGCCTCTCTTCACTTTCTTTAACTTTAACTGTATTTCTCCTGTGATCTGAATTTATGTCTGCTCCTGGCTAAGCTAAAGCATTCTTCAGACAGTTCCTAAACCTTTTTTGTATCAGAATATAGTCCAGCTGATTCCTTTCTCCATTCAAATTATTGATACATGTATAACGTCTCCTATTGTGATTTTCAAATAGGGTGTTACCCACCACTAGTGAATATTCTTTATGAAGTTAATTAGTCTCTCATCCCTCTCATTTCTTATCCCTAGTCCATATTTTCCTATTATTTCTTCTGTTTTCCTTCACCTACCACTGCATTCCAGTCTGCCATAATAATGATACAAGTTCTTCCATCTTCACATAATATTCCTCTACCTCCTCATTTCTATGCTGGCAATTTGGCAGGTATTCCTGTATTAATGCCATATCTTTCGTTATTACCCTGCAGTCGTAGCATCATCAATCTACCATCAATATATTGCACCTTCACAACCTTATTTTTCAGTTTCTTTCCTATCATTATTCCTTCTCCATTTTCACCATTCTTCTCTTCTCCCAAGCAGAAAAATTTATAAACCCCACTTCTCACCTCACCATTTCCTCCCCATCTCACTTCACACACGCCAAGTGCATCTAAACCATTCTTATTAATCTCTTGTCTTGCATTTTCTAGTTTTCCTGTCTGCAATAATGTTCAAGCATTCCATGTTCCAATCCTTATCGTTCCTTCCTTTTACCGTCCCTTCTTCTTTTTGAAGGTATTCTCTCTCAATACATTACCTTCCGCGAGATCCAGGTGTAGGGAAGTTTCACCTCCAGATTCACCTACATGGAAAGCCACACCATGTACTACTAGGGAAATATAATGTGGTTGTATCCCGTTCCTTTGCATATGCAGTAGGTTGCCCAGCCTAAAATCAGCAGCTCACTATGAGTCTTTTTATAAAAATTGCTGATAAGGTTGGTATGTCTTTATAGCCAATTTTCTTTTTGCTTATGGCTTTACACCTAATCAAAGTTTGCGGTCGTGGATGAGGGACAAACAAGAAGGAATTAAGCCATAGCCATTCCTGTATTCGCTTGGAATATTTTAGAGAAGCAATGAAAAAACAAAATCTGGATTGGTTAATGGAAATTCAAACCCGCATCGTACCGAATGCAAGGCCAGAACATTACCGCTCACCCAATACGCTCAGTCTCATTTTCTCAATATGTCGAATAACTCTCTCCATTACACTCTCAATTTCTTTCTATATTGTCAAAAGCATAATGTGTTTATTTATTTAGTTTCTTTAAAGATATTATTACGCCCGGGTCCTTTCATAATACCAACTGATCTTCAGTTAGAAGAGTCTTTATCTTGTTCTCTACTCTGGCACATACAATAACTGTTAATATTTATGATGTATGAGATAAAAGGATAAATGTTCAATAATTTATACATCTACTGGCTGCTTTCTTGGTGCTGGCATAACTAAACATTTTTCCAATTCTGTAGATATCACAATTTTCATAAATATAAAGAAGTAGTTCATAAACTCACAGCCTCTCACCATCTACTATTAAGAACTTTGTAGGTTCATTTATACAAGAGGCTGTCCTATTTTTTAATTATCGCTTTGACAAACTCATCCCTCATTAATACTATGGAAAGTAGAGATAATTTAGATTTATCCCTTACCAAAGTTGTAGGAAGGAGGACAGCAGTAACAAAAACACAATTTTGGATTACTAAAAAAAGGTAAAAATTAATACACATGGCTACACTGACATCCACATAATTTTGTATCTTTATGTGCAAAGTCACTGCTCAAAATATTGTTTATTGCTACAGCAGACCTCCTTTCTTCAATTTTGGTGAAGTGTCTACTTTCTTTCCAATAAGCTATTCTGATTATTTCTACATTAATCTTACCCATTTCTTGTTTTGTAACTCCCATACAGTGAAAAGGTTCAAAGTCACAATATTACTATTCTGTTTGACTTCTTTTAAAGTGTTAGTTCCAGCAGATCCCTCCCAAAGATCCAAAGGGATACTAATTAGAAAAAGTTTACTAGAGTACACTTTGTGGTCACTGATTCTTGAGATCTGCTGATCTTTAATGTGGCAGCTTCCCCTTGCCTTCCGCATCCTTTGCTGTTGTCTAGCTACTGCACCATCAAGTGTTTCGGAGAGGTTTCCCCTTGCAAGGGCAGAGGATAAATATAATCAACTAGTTTAAACAACTCAATCAAATGGTTAAATGCACTACACCGCTTGTGAGGTGTGGCTTGGGATTTTACCTTCACTGGGCACTGAGACTGAATGGCATAAGGAAATACATAACAAGAGGTTTCAAATAAATGTCGGGTCACACCGAGCCTGTACCGTCACCGCACCAACACTCGGTCGTGTGTCAGCTTGCCTCCCTTGCGTCCACACTGGTCTATAATTCGGCCGTGTGACAGATGGGTTCCTACTCAGTCTTCAGTACTGTATACACTTCATGGAATTAATATTAAAAAATTACCTTAAGTGTGATTTGGGGATCGTAGCTGTACTGTGCTTTGTTTTGCATAGGTGTACCTATAATCTACAAAAGTAATAAAGTACGTTAAATTACTGTTTTAATTGTCTGACTCCTGTTATCACCTCACTGTTTGATCTCTTATGCACAAAAATAGTATCCCAAAGCAGTTTTAAAAAATGAAAAGAGAATAAGATTATTTAATTTAAATACAGGCCGCAAAGACTCTGTAAAATAATAATAATTTTATGTGATCTAAAAATTCCAGTCAATGAGTTTCTTATCAGCCGCGCAGTACACCTCTATCGTTGTCACTTAATTTTAAAAGGAGGCCTATAGATTAACATGAAATTCGAACTACAAAGCTTCCTAGCATCTTAGCATTAACAAATCAAAGCTTTGCCAGAGGTGATTGTCAATTTTAAGTCCCATAAAATCTACAGCTGAGATAGGGATTTGAACCAGGGACTTTCAGTACCCCAATTGTACGCTGTAACCATCTGAGTCAAGAGAGAAATCTTAATGTAATGAAAAATAAATATTCAAACATAATAAAATAAACGTACTTTTTTCTATATAATTAATTTTTGCTATCCCAAAACATAAATGTACTTTTATATGATTGAACACATATTTTTAAGTACTTCTAGAGTCAAATGCTTGTGGTGTGTGATTTGGGTATGGAAGGTCCCCGGTTCAAAATCCAGATCTTGGATGCAATTTTTATAGGCCTTAAAATTGACCTTCACTGCTGGCAAGGCTTTGATTTGTTAATGGGAACATGCATGGACTCTACCTACATTTCACGAACATCTGAAGAAACTAAAGTGAGGCTGAAAAAAGGACACTTTACTAAAGCAATCAGTAACGCTAATACAACATTGAATCGCTAAGGACTGGTAATTTCCGAACTCTTTCTATACGATTCTCCATATCGACCAGCCCGACACCGGCCCACACTGTCAAAAATTAAACCAAACTAATGATGGCCGACATGCGGTGTCGTTTTGAACTCACTTCAATCGAGAGAGCGACAACAATAACAAAAGTGTCGGTGCGGTCTATTGTGGCCTGACCTTAAGAAATGAATAATTAAACAAAATATCAAATCCAAGAAAGAATCCAACCTTCATCTCCTTATAATGTAGAAGGAAGAATTGCATATAAAAAAAAAAACAGGAAAGTCGATAAACTAAGACAATAAAATTGGGTTTTCTATATTCATTCTAATATCTTGAAACATATTTACAAAAAAGATTGACACAATTTAAAACTTCATATGATTTCAGAGAACGAATTATTTTTTTTAAAAAATTGTAGATGATAGACAAATGATATAATGACTCTTAAACTAACAATAACAAAATTATATTAAGCGTTTCTAGAAATTATTAATGAAGCTAAGTGTCTCCAGAAATTGATAGTATAAACATGAAAATTCTCAAAAAAATCACACACAGGAAGTACTGAACTTAAAAAACGCTTGACAGATCAATATGATGCAATGGAGAGTGAAACGTATGTTCCAATCATGGAGGCATTAGAGTCATGATAATTGTTTGTTGACAAAGCTTTGTTGATGTGACCAGCACATTATAACCTAGCTTGGAGTGCAGAATTGTGCTATCCCACCATTATTCGTCCGTAGCTTGTTTTCCCTGTTGTCTGACAAGATACTGATAATGAAATTAAGTCATAGGCCTTACGACTAACAAAAGACTACTGTGAAACGGACCCTACACGGTCAATATCAATGCATAATAATTACATATTGAACATGGTTAGGTTAGATTGAGATGTTGTGCAATATTATTGAGTGAATCAAAACAGTTTGAAATATATTGGGCAACCTGAAATACATTGTGCTTTCTGTGGGAGATATTGCACAATATTCCCTCAGTTGGTCTCGAAACACAGGCATAATCACTAGTCTTCGCTCGTTTTTTGTTACTGTAATATTTTTTTCAATGATTTTTTTCTTCTGAAAATGAATGCAAAAAGTGAAGAAAGGGTGTTTATTATTGAGTATAAGACTTTAAGAGCATTGTGGAATGTCATAGCGTCCGAGTATAAAAAACAGAAAGGAAAAAATAAGGTTTACGAAATGCTGCTGCGCAAATATAAAGAGAAACATGCAATTGCTACAAAGTGTAACAGATTGAACAAATATGGGTCATTCTGTACATTTTTATTTATAATATTTTGTATATTTTTATATATGAAAAGAATAAGAAAGGAATTATCGGAGAGGATTGTCAGTGTTTGTGGGACCTCCCAGCTAGACGCACCAGGCCGGCGGCTGCCAGGGACAATGGACACCAGCTACCCTTTCTAACGCATTTGGTCAAGCGTATAATCCTTTAGCTCCGGGAAACTGTACACTGGGGTGAATGATCGTATCCCAAACCCATGTCTCCGAACGGGCAGTTTGGAGGTCACAGAAGACGAATAAGTCCGAGGCTATGCCGAGTTCGCACGAATTGAGAAAGACAATGTTCGGCTATCGTGACAGCAGGTAGGAGGAGCTTGAAAATGGCAGAACCAATCGAGAGAGACTATCCTTTGCATTTTGTAATGCCGGTGTATTTTTGCACTATGTAAACCACGAGCGACGGGGGGAGGCTTTTCCGGCAGACACTGGAGAGGACTGGACTCCGAGTCTTCAGACTGGAAGGAGCGGATCTTCCGAAGTTGAAGATCCGCTCCGTCTTGGCATCGAACCCGAGGGTCGATAAGCGTGTCCTGTACAGTGAGGTCGCTGTGCACTCATCCAGTACGCTTGCTGACGGACGTGGTGCATTGTCCGCTACAGCCAAGGGGCTATAGTAATTCCGCCGTCGCGGGAAATACATCGCCATCACGGTAATATTTCTACAGTGCAGTGTGGTACTTTTATTCGGTCATTGGGTACAGCCCTGTAACGATAACTGAATGATTAGGAGTTCTCGCACCCCCAAATATTGAGCTAGCTGGGGCAGACTTTCTTAAAGCCACACTTGGTGGATAATTTAAATTATCCTGGCACCCGGCATTTGAGATCGGATACAGTTAATGTCAATACTGTATTTGATTTATGGTTCCTGATCATTGTGAAGGGAACTTTCATTTTAAAAAATCAAGTGTGAAGCTTTCTTGCTTGCCAATTAATAATGGGAGTTTGCTTCAAGATCAATTTTAAATGTGGTGGTGTCTTAATGCTTTGTTTGTTTGTTAATATGTTGGTAATTGTTAGAAGAGGCTTTGCTTAGTTCCCTTTATTAATATTTCAATGTGTTAATGTTACAGATAAATAAGCCTCGCCTGTACGCCATTATGAGTACCCAATAAATTAGCAGCCTAGGGTTTCTTTGAATTATAAAAAGAAGTGAAAGAGTTTTCACCCTTACCTCCTTCCCGGCACCTACCGCTACAAAGGGAAGACGTAACAAAGAGGATTGATTCTTTGATGACCAACAACAGAAAAGAAGTAAAATGAATTAATGATACCAAAAAAAAAAAAAAAAGAGTTGTGGGTGGAGAAGAAGTAGTGGAGCCTACGTAATGGTACTTCGGCCATCCGAGTTTTCTTCGAGACCAGGATGTGGTCAATTTTATTATTACCCACAATAATAACAACAAACCTTGAGCTAGTATACATGTGACCTTAAAAGGGTTAATTAGTTATGAATATAACTCAAAATTTACTCAAGCAGTGCTAATAAAACTGATCTCCAACAAACTTTTCCCTCATTGTTAAAAGTCACGCATCGACACAGAAAAAAAGGTGCAAGCTTATTAATGTATGGCAAAAGTTTTTGAGAGGTCATTAATAGGCATATCTCCAAATTTGGACCATTAAGAAAGTCACCATCATATACACAAAGACACATACATTTGATCTGACATCAACCATTAAAAACTTGTAATTCACATTTACTACTCCCAACAGAGCAATACTGAGTGTTTAAACATATAAAAAGGAATTCAGAGGCAGGTGGTATCTTGATAAGTATATGTCTCCTGTCAATAGCACCAAGACAGTCTGAAGACAATTCCCTCATATGTTAATATTTCCGCTTCACACACCAATTCTTTATCCGCCTTACATTCCTCCCAGGCAGCACAATAAAGCAATAGCAACAGCTACTGCTACCCCGTCATTAAACTAAACTATTGTGCAATAATCATGAGCAGACTAGGGAGAATGTCAATAATATTGTGCAATATTATTGGCAATAATATTGATCCTGTAGACCCTGTTAAAGAGCTTATGTTGACACCACTGTTGTTCAACGTTCACACAAGAGTGCTAGAAAACCTGTTGCTACCATGCCATAATGTTAAGACTTACATCAACAAAGCACCGCAGCTATAATTACAGCTTCCATGGCTGACAGCCAATGGACTTTATGTAAAAAAAATATCAAATTCATTTTTTTGATCTTTAGCTAACACCGTGTACCCCAGATCAGTGAAACGAATCTGGGAAGGCCCCCAGGCTGGATGTTTTTCTCCCACAGCTCAGACAAGATTAGTGAATCACAATGTTGCACACTGATTCTCTGTAAGGGAAAAATGCTCAACCGCTATGAGTGTACTACTCATGAAGATCAACAAACTACCTTGCAATTTGATGCTCCAAATATTGTATAAAGCAGGCACCACTAGCAGGTAATAAAATACTATTTAGTGAATGCTTGAAAAGGAAAATTATGGAAAAATTCAATAAAAATGTAATTCTGTCACTGCTTCCAAACATGCTCCGTGTTTTAATACGTATCATAAGAATGTTGCTCAATCTGACATCTACCTGTAAAAGATGCTCTCCATTAACTAATGTATATCTGTGTTCATCAGTGCATGGCCTGATGCGAGTTCTCTCAACCCTGATAGTACCTGCCACAGTGATGAAGTTGGAAATGTCGTCTTGAACTCAGAACATGAAAGGACCATTTTAACTAGTGTTAACAGGTCTCACAAATGAACTAGTCGCCATTCTGGAAGCGCGGAAATTCGCCTGTGCTAACATGCTCAAAGTAACTGACTATATTAACAAACTTCAAATTGTCACTAGCCTAACTCAAAAATAATTTTGTGAAGCCACTAAATCATTACACTGCCTGTGGCATTGCTGCAGTTTGTTGAAGTACTATACAGCACTGGTATGCAATTCATAACATGATTGGTTAGCACAGAGGGATCACACGAAAGGAAATATTGGTGTGGCTAGTGACTAACACAGTTTTATGGGGAAAAGACAATCATCAACTCATGGCCGCATAGGATTTCATACCTCACAGGCATATGAAAAGTAGGACACGGCGTGGAGAACATCACTCATACTTAATTCTCCTGACAATTCCACGAAAAGCCAGGAATCCACATGTCAATTACTCCAGAAAGTTCTCCATCATATTATTGGATGATTGAAATTTAATCATGGTTGTTTCAGAAAGTACCTCCACAAAATAAACATATCACCGTCTGCTATCTGTGAATGCAGAGAAGTTCAAAGATTTGAATCATTTGTTTTTCCAGTGTACACCTAACCAGCCTCACATGGATAAGATAATGATATGACTGATACT
>JARYHS010008074.1:345011452-345065871 GCA_031002005.1 Vandiemenella viatica
GAAAGTTTGGATGCAGAAAGTGGACAATAAGGTTAGAGAAAACAGACGCTTTATGATTTTCCTCATTGTGTGATGACTTTCCTAATGTTTCTCATGTTTTGTATGGCATTGTGACCGAGCACTTGAATTACCGAAAATTGTGCTCACGGTTTGGGTACCGAAAAATGTTAACGGATGTGCACAAAACCAAACGTTTAGGCAAGTGCATTGACTTTCCTCGAGCGGTACCATAACGATGATGATGATTTTTCTTAAGCCAATTGTTACGGGCGATGAGACATGGGATGGCCCTACGTCACACCTGAATCAAAGCAACAGTCCATGGAATGGCGGCATTCAGATTCACCCAAGAAAGTGAAGTTCAAGCAAACGATTTTCTGTCCGGAAAATCATGTTGCACACTTTTTTGTGGACAGAAAAGGAGTACTGCTTGTGGAATTTCTGCCTCGAAATGAGACAATCAATACAGCAGCTTATTGTGAGACATTGAACAATCTGCGCCGTTCAATCCAGAACCAAAGGACGTGGCAAGTTGAGCAAGGGCATCGTTTTGCTGCATAACAATGCCCGTCCACATGTGGCTAATCATACCAAAGATCTCGTCACATCTTTTCGATGGGAAACTCTAGATCATCCTTCGTACAGCCCCTAATCTGGCGCCCAGTGACTACCATCTGTTCCTCCACTTGAAGAAACACCTGGGCGGTCAGCGTCCTTGAAGACAATAACGAAGTCAAAACAGTTATGATCCAGTGGTTAACAAGTCAGGCAGCAGACTTACATGAGGAGGGTTTTCAAAAACTGGTACTATGTTATGACAAGTGCTTCAATATTGAAGGGAATTATGTAGAAAAGTAGAGTAAGGTAAAGGCTTTCATGGAAAAATTAAGGTATTGTTATATATATTCAAGTCTTTTTTAATTTCAAAATGGTACTTACTTAAAAAACATGTCTCGTATGTTAACCCCGGTTTTGGGTGTAAGGATGAAATCTGAGTGCCTTTAAGTAAAAAAAATAATGATATTTCTTCATAATGTGGAATTCTATTTTGTAAGCTTGAACAAACAATATTCAGGAATTGAATGTCGAAAGCATTATTACTCTCTAATTACAGGAGGAAACTGACTAAACATCTCAAGCAAACACGTAAACCTAGGATACTTGATTAAATCAGCATGTCATTATCAGCCTACACAGAGATGGTGGTTACAAAAATTAAGGATCTGTAACAAATCTACCCGTCTAATGCTTGACAAATAATCAAGAAATTAAAATGTAACACTGTGAAATGTACAACATAGGCACCAAATTCTCTCCGGAGATGTTCCCCCTAACTGGAGAGAAATTCATGCACAAGGCGCAGTGTCCAATATAGAAGCAATGACTTCCTTCCACACAGATTGAAAGGAGCTGCTGCACAACCACATTTTGCCATGTAGAATTTCAGTTGCTAGCATTTTATACTGTCACTAGCTGGTGCCCAAAGTTAAATATGGGGACACACACGTGTTTATGTATTTAAAGATTAGTAAGTATTGTTTTTAAATACCATTTAACTGGGCAATACGAGGGTAGAACAGGATTTGTCCACTGTTGATGTGCATCATTTACTTTACTGCAAGAAGCTGATCAGAAAAAGAAAAAAAAACAACATAGCTGAATGACCCATTTTTAAATGTCAACAAAGATCATTTGCCCAACCTGCTGGTATGTACAGGAGTTGCGAAGGCAATGCACATTACAAAATTTTTAAGAGATATCAATATGGTTGTTATTTTTAAAAGAAGCTGGTATCTTTAAAGCAAACCCTGATAAAAGTGTAGTGCATCTAGGCTAATTTGTTGAGTCTATCTAGAGTCTACAATGCATCTTGCTACTCAACTCTGTGGCTTCAGGAAAATATCATGAAAATGTTGCATCCCGTTAACTGCCAGTGGTTTGAATGCCACATTGCACTCATTCAATACCAGTGTGATGTGGTATACACTACTATCTGGTCTAAATGATGTTACTACACAGGACTCGTGCAAAGTATTTTTAACATATCCAATTTTGGCAACTAAATTTATATCCAATGTAACCACGATGAAATCTCAGAAAATGACATCTCCATGTGACTTCTTCCAGCACGCTACCTCCTCAATCAATTTCACTTGGCGGGGGGGGGGGGGGGGGGGGGGGGTGCGGGGGGTGAAGATTTATCAGTCAACTTGATTTACAATGTTGAAAGTTCCAAATTTTTATAATACTATTTTCCTTTTCAAAAGCCTTTTAATGTCAAAATTTCACATAAAAGCCAATTCAGATTTAGAATCAAAACCACATAACTGGTATTCCACATTCTCCTGTCATTTGATCTAGCTATACATTCAATTAAAATTACCTCTAAAATTCAAACTTTTTCAGTTTCCTAGGTTTTGTACACTTGTGTTATTTCTCACAGTCAATTCAAGACAGAATGCGCGACTTGATTCTCAGTCCTGCCCAGCAAAATGCTCTGCTTGCTCTTGCTACTGTGGCTGTCTTGAGATATTCTCAGACATAAATGTAAATCCATAAGATACAAAAAAAAAACTAGCCTCTGAAATTAAACACCAATTACTTTTTAAAATAACAACCTTTGAAATTCTGTAAAATTGATCTATTGGCAAGTTAATATAAAAAGATTCCAAGAATATGAAAAAAAAAAAGAACTAAATAACAACTAACGATTTATTTGCCTGCTTTACCCTAAGTATGGCGAAATGCCCATCAACAGCAGTCATGAAAGTTTAGCGATTTTTAAAAAGTGTAGCTGGCCAACTAGATAACATTGTCATTGTGCAGCCCTGGCTTGTCATTAAGGTCCATTCAAATTAGCCGTCAGCTCAGGTCAAAAATCGCTATACAAGCAGTCCAACGGGAGCATTCACACTACAGATTACACTCAGATCAGGGCAAACCGAAGATTGCGCCGCCATCGATCAACAATGGTCAAGACCTGAGCTGAACTGAACTGACCACTAGTATGAATGTGCAACGGTCAGGTCACATCAGATCAAAATTGACGACAAACGTCTAAGAACTTCTGTTCATAAGCAATAAAAATAGTAATAAATAAAAAATAAATGTTTTAAGAGTATGTTACTTCTGATTATTAGAAATTTGGCAAAATTTTAATATAAATTCAAACGTTAAGGTTTTGTATTGCCAAGGTACAGATTCTGCTTCCGAATTAAAAAATGTTGTGAATTTATATTTTGTATCAAAAGGACTCCTCTCGTTCATCCCAATATTTGCTTTCTACACGACATGAAAATTTTATTCTTTCATAAACAACTCTGCAAAATACATGTTGCTAAAATTATGTTATCAATTAATATTGGAGCAGAGTTATGTTTTCTAAATTAGATTCGAAATGTTTAAGCTAACATAAAAACATTTCCCACCACTCGTATCACACGGCATAGCCAGTATATAAAATTTTTATCTCTTGATCCGTTTGATTTTCAAACTCTGGGTTCAACCTGAATCGTTGTCTTTTTGAACCTATTCTCTTTATCCGAATCAATGTGATTTTAATTAACATTAGCGTAGAGAGTGGCATCGTTTGCTGTGAGCAACTCTCATGAAATGGGCACCGTCTAAATCTTGATCTGATCTGACACTAGAGTGAATGCTATCCTAGATTGTGATCTGAGCTGGCCGCTAGTGTGATTGGGCCTTTACTTTGTATTATCTGGCCTTTCTAATAAACTCAAACATTTAGGGAAAAAGTGTTGAGAAACAGTGGAGGAAAGTCTTTATATCTCCTTCCTCCTCCTATAGCCAAATCTTTCTCAGCACAGAATAAACAAAATTACATTTTTTTCATATCTACAGTTTATTTTTGCTCAGTTTGGACTATTTCATTTGAGAAAGCTTTCCAAGCCAAAATAAATGTAGGGGATACAAAGAAGTCAACAAATTCAATCGTGGATTGTATGTCTAATCTCAAAAGAGCTCCAACAATCTCCTCCAGATAGAAAAGTCTTCAACAATTCTGTCAGCTAACTCCAGCAACCCTGCATTTGTCTTTCTTCCATTAGTCTAACAATTTTCTTCTGTCTCTACTTCAATACCATCTTCGTCCTCATTTTTTCTCGAACGGTCATTTCAAAGAGCCCAATTTTCTCAAGACGACTTTGACCTTTCTAACTGCTGGCCTGCTTTCAGTTGCTCTCAGTATTGGACAGTTCTAGGTTTCCCTTTTGTAAAACATACTAGGCCAGAAGCTGGCACAGATTTGTGGACATATTTGAGAGCCAAAGAATACTTCTCATAACTCTGCCATGACAGAAGATTTCTGGTCTTTCATCTACTTTCATACAAGCTGATTACAGAGATACTCCTTGGGAATGATACACTGCACAACATGACCCATTTGACTTTTTGTTTTTGAAACATTCGAACTCAGACCATCTGATATAATAGATAACCAAAGTTTGGAGTATCAATGAAACTCATGTCTTCTTAGACACCCAACTCCTTTTTCTGCCTATTTTGATGCTGACATTGCAAAGACTGTTGTAAACAACTCAGGAAAGATTGGATCCTTTGCTTATCCCTAGGTCGAGATGACAGATGTGGGTAAGAGGACAAAAGTGCTCCAAATATTTTCTTGTAATTCCAGTTATGGGTGTCATTTTGGAGCTTCTTGTTATTTGCAAAAAAAATTTAAAGGACTAAAATCAGTTTAATATAAGCTTCACAGCAGGCAATAGCAGTCTTCAACTTCAGTTGTCAAATTAAATCTTAAAACTTCTACCACAGGTAAACTTCTTGCTAAGACACTTTTGATCACACAAGAAGCTGCATTCAAAGAGTCCATTCACTTCCCCACATATATATAGTTACCAGGAAATAATAGAAGCTAATTAGCGAATGGATTTAAAAAAAAAAAAAAAAGATGGCGAAATGAGCCACCACTTACATTAGATGATGGTATCATGGGATGAACACAAACACAGGAAAAGCAATGAATGTTTTGAGACTTGGCTCTTTGCCAACAGGAGAAAATCAAGGAGGGAGGGTGGTGTGCAAGACCGTTTCACAGGGATGACCGTTAGTAACATGGTGCGGGTAAATTCAAACAGAGGGCAGGGAGAGGGGGACAGTGAATTGAAGCTAGCACCTGAGAATGCAACATGTTACAAAACGCGAGGAAAAATATATTCAAATCTTCATAACATAAATTTCAAACAGTAAAAGTAAATAAGTAAACATAATGAAACTGAAAAAAATTTAATTATGATAATAATAAAAGAATATATGTAATTAAACATCACCTCTTGTATGTGGTGGTTCAATATACTGTAGACAGTGGGCATGGAGGCAAGTAGACGGTAGAGGGAAGGAAAAGTGCTAATTGGGTATTATCTCAAATTAAGACCAGGAGGTTGCCGTGTGCCTAGTTTGTATTGGTAGGAAAGTTCCCACCTTCTGAGTTCAGAGGAGCTGCTGCTGTTGTTTGGGAGGACTGATAGTACGGACTGTGAAACAAGAATTGAAATTATTCATGTCATGGGTTATGGCATGGGCAGCAACTGGGTGCTTTGGGTTCTGTGTGAACATAAGTCTGTCGGTGGCCATTCATTCTTATGGAGAGTGGATTTGTGGTCAAACCTATATATGAAGTCAGGCAGTGGTTGTATGTTAACTGGTAAATTACATGGGTGGTTACACAGGTGGCATGTCCTATGATAGGGAAGATTTCCCCTGTGACAAGGTTGATGAAAGTGGTGGAAGCATGGTGTATGTCGCACATCTTGCAGCGGGATATATTACATGGGAAAGAGCCTTAGAGCCGACTGTTAGGAAGAGGAAGACTGTTTGTGGACTAGAAGTTCACTGAGGTTAGGACGTCTGCTGAAACAAGTTCTAGGAGGGGCAGGGAGGATTTTAGGAAGAATGGATCTCATTTCAGGGCATGTTTGTAAGAAATCATAGCCCTGCCAGAGGATTCTGTTGATGGATTCAAGGCCTGGGTAGTACTGTGTAACCAAGACTGGATTGTGGTTGGTTTTTGCAGGTTTGGGATGATTGATAGGCTGATTCAGCTGTAACGTTGCACTTGAAAGCTGTTTGTTCACCAAAGCTGCAGGGTAGTTGCGAGATATTAATGCTTCTGAAATACTGTTTGAATAATCCATGAGAGACTGTTGGTTGGAGCATATGCGACTGCCTCGAATGCCAAGATTGTAGCGGAGAGAACGTTTGGTATGGTATGGGTGCAACTATCGAAATCCTAGAACGTGTTTCAGCGGAACTCCTAACCTCAGTGAACTTCTAGTCCACAAGTCAGCCCCAAGGCTTTTTCTCATGCAATAGACCCCGCTGCAAGATGTGCGAAATACACCATACCTCCACCACTTTCACCAACCTGGTCACATGGGAAAGCTTCCCTTTCATAGGACACGCCACCTATGAAACCTCCCATGTGATTTACCAGTTAACATGCAACCACTTCATACACAGGTTTTACCACAAATCCACTTTCCATAAGAATAAATGGCCACCGATAGACTGTGTTCACATGGAACCCAAAGCACCCAGTTGCTGCCCATGCCATCACCCATGACTAATAATTTCAACTCGTTTCACGGTCCGGGCTATCAGAGTCCTCCCTAATAGCAGCATCTCCTCTGAACTCTGGTGGGAATTGCCTACCAGTACAAAATGGGCACAAGGCAACCACCTGCTCTCGACGTCAGATTATACACGATCATTGTTATTATTCCTACTCATGTTTACCCCTTTTTAATCCTATCTTTGCCTCCATTCCCACTACCTATATCGAACCACCACTAGCTTAAGGTAATGTTTACTTCATAGAGTCTTTGGTTTAAAAATTATAATTGTATTATTTTTTACATTTTTAATATATATTAAAAATTATATATATTGGATAAGGGAAACAAAGAAACTGCCGCGAGGCACTGAAAATAAGATAGGATAGGGAAAAAAAACAGTTACCCGTCACTTACCACAGATGAAGGCAGGAGGGCGAAACACGTAAAAACACAAATACAAAAGAATTACACAATATTTCGACTTTTTAGTCTTACTCATGTAGGAGGCGAGACATATGGCAGGGGGAAAGATGTGGTCACATCCGAGCCCGCCACATGAATGAAGCACAGGCGGAAAACGCGTGGTAGTGGAAGAATTGCCGGGAGGGGGGGGGGGGGGAATAGGCTTGACCAGCGATAAAAGTGAAACAAATAAATATAATGTCTGTGTAGCTTAGTTCAAAAAGTTATAATTAAAAATAAAGGGAGATAGAAGAATTTAATATATATATATATATATATATATATATATATATATATAAAATAAAATAAATAAATAAAGAAGAGAAAAATATATATATATATAAGGAAAAAATATATAAAAAAAATATAAAATATATATATATATATATATATATTAGACATTGGGATAGGAGAAAAACCACCGCTTACCAAAGATGAGGGCTCCAGCGGCGTCAAAACACGAAAAAACACACAAACACAAACATAATACAAATTTTCGAGCTTAGCTCTTCATCAGGTTGTAGGATGAGGTGGCTGCCCCGCGGAAGCTAGCAGCCAACTGAGGAGACCACACGGGGTGCACATGGTCGGCTGGTCGGGGTGGAGATGGAGGGGGGAGAAACAACATGGCGGGAGGCGGGGGTGGGGGTGGAAGGACCTAAGCCCGAAAATGATAATTAGACTGCACAGTGGAAACGCGGTTGCGGTCATAAGGTCACTGGCATAAAACAAACCAAGGAAAACCAGGGGGGGGGGGGGGGGAATCTACTGAAAACGAACTATAAGGGCCCCCATAAAAAATTTATTCCACACGCAGAATTATTGAAAATATTACACACGAAAAAATACTGCACACGGAAAAAATATATTAATATAAAACACACGAGAGAAAAATTTTTATCAATAGATCTACGTACAAAAAGAGAAAGCTCTGGTGAGCGATGGTTTTGTGGGAAATGATGGCAGGTAAGGGGCAAAGGTCGGAGGGGAGAGGAAAATTGGAGCTATCTTAAATTTAGTCCAGGTGGTTGTCTGGTCCCCAGTTGGTACTGAAAGGCCAGTTCCCACCTCCTCAGTTCTGAGATGCTGCTTTTGTCTGGGAGTACTTTGATGGCGCGGACTGTGAAGCAGGTGTTGAAATTGTTGGAGTTATGAGTGGTGGCATGAAAAGAAACAGGGTGGTCAGGGTTCTCAGTCCAGACCGATTAGAATCCATCAACCGAATCCTAAGACAAGGATATGATCTCCTCCGAGCCTGCCCGGAAATGAAAACACTCCTACCACAAATCCTTCCCCAGCCCCCCAGAACCTGTTTCAGTAGACCCCCCAACTTGAACCAACTCTTGGTCCATAAACATGGAACCCCTCAGCCCACAAGACAGCCCCAAGGATCCTTTCCGTGTAACAGGCCCCGTTGCAAACTTTGCATGATGCACCCGCCTTCTACCACCTTCACCAATCCCGTAACAGGGGAAAGCTTCTACATCACTGGATCAGCCACCTGCGTAACTTCTCACCTGATCTATCAACTTACCTGCAACCACTGCCCAGCCTCCTACATTGGTCTGACCACAAATCCACTAGCCATCCGGATGAATGGACACAGACAATCGGTCTGGACTGAGAACCCTGACCACCCTGTTTCTTTTCATGCCACCACTCATAACACCAACAATTTCAACACCTGCTTCACAGTCCGCGCCATCAAAGTACTCCCAGACAAAAGCAGCATCTCAGAACTGAGGAGGTGGGAACTGGCCTTTCAGTACCAACTGGGGACCAGACAACCACCTGGACTAAATTTAAGATAGCTCCAATTTTCCTCTCCCCTCCGACCTTTGCCCCTTACCTGCCATCATTTCCCACAAAACCATCGCTCACCAGAGCTTTCTCTTTTTGTACGTAGATCTATTGATAAAAATTTTTCTCTCGTGTGTTTTATATTAATATATTTTTTCCGTGTGCAGTATTTTTTCGTGTGTAATATTTTCAATAATTCTTTATGGGGGCCCTTATAGTTCGTTTTCAGTAGATTCCACCCCCCCCCCCCCCGTGTTTTCCTTGGTTTGTTTTATGCCAGTGACCTTATGACCGCAACCGCGTTTCCACTGTGCAGTCTAATTATCATTTTCGGGCTTAGGTCCTTCCACCCCCACCCCCCGCCATGTTGTTTCTCCCCCCTCCATCTCCACCCCGACCAGCCGACCATGTGCACCCCGTGTGGTCTCCTCAGTTGGCTGCTAGCTTCCGCGGGGCAGCCACCTCATCCTACAACCTGATGAAGAGCTAAGCTCGAAAATTTGTATTATGTTTGTGTGTTTTTTCGTGTTTTGACGCCGCTGGAGCCCTCATCTTTGGTAAGCGGTGGTTTTTCTCCTATCCCAATGTCTAATATATCCGCTCTCAGCGCCTTTGTTTCCAAACAATCTATATATATATATATATAAATAACCGACTGTAAAATGAAATGAGAGATGGCAAGTGACAGGTTTAACGTAGGTTTAGGCCAGGGGTGTGTCTGGTGTCAAGGATATGTTGATAGGCTAGTTCCCATCTGCGGAGTTCTGAAGGGGTGGTGGTATTTGGAAAAACTCTAATAGCTCTGACTGTGAAACAGGTGTTGAGGTTGTTTGAATTATGGTTTGGTTTTAATTATATTTTGCTCTTCCCACTGACCAGAGATCGGAGATCGAAGATCATTTTGGATATTTATCTATGCTCTGGTATTAACTTTGAATCACTGCTCCTACCCTGTTTGAATTTACCCCCACCATTTTCCTTGCCAACAGTCTTTCTGGGAGTCTCCCCAACATCACCCACCTCCCGTATGTTATCCTGTTGACAAAGGGCTCATCCCGAAAATTTCTTTATTAGTTGTTTTTTTTGGCTTTTCACTGTGTTAGTGCCCCACATCCATCATCTTCAGGTAAGTGGTTGCTTATTTCCCTATCCTAATTTATGTCCTTTTCGCTACTTAGTGCCTTTTATTTAATTGTTTACCATATTCTTACATTTGAATTGATACGGTGTAAATGTACTTTAATGCTTCCAATACCCAAAAATTTTAATATGCAAAGGACAAATTCATGGAACATATTAATAGCAAAATGTAACTTTACACTACAGGTATGAAAACTTTGCAGATTTTTGCACAAATTGCCACCTGCATAAGTGTCCACATATAACATTCTCCAGCATACATTAGTATTTCGAGTAAAAGTAATCACTCAATACATTCAATAAAAAATGCATTAGTGTACTTTCCAAAACTACATTGGCCCATGAAATCCATAAGATTTTATAAGAATTTGATTTATTTACCAATTCTTGTAATGTGACACCAACCAAATGTGAAATTAATACATTTTTGGGTCCAAGTCATTCTGAAATATAATTTGCTATTCGGTACAGTGGGATTTAACTTTTTTTTGTAAATGTATATAACATTCAAAAGCTCACTGGTAAGATTTGTTTAAAGATTTTTGCTCAAAAAATTATAAACATGTCCACACCAAAATTGAGAGCAACTGACTATTTTTTGCAGATCCCTTATTTTATGAAAGAGTTTCAGGAAACAATGAATATTTTCGTGTGTAAACTTTGTAACAATGTTTTCATAAAGTTTCGTGAAAATTTATAAATCACGTGTGTTTACAGAAAATAGTTTCCAGTCCTTAGATTTATCTGGATAATCTTGACATATTTACCAGTAGGAAATAAGCAATGTTTCCCAAAATTAAACACTATGACTACAAATATTAACCTGGATTGCCGATTCAAGGGTCATATAAATTAGCAACACCATCACTAGAAAAAAAATGTATTTCCGTAAAACAATACATACACACATTAACAGCTACAAATAATTCCAAAACACCTTAATAGTAATTACATAATCAAGTAGACAAAAAATATATAAATGTTAAAATAGCCGACAAAAAGGAAGCCAGTGAACTTCCAAATAATCAAAACTTAACACTTTATTCTGTCTCAAAACATGTAAAGCGATATGGATATTTATTTCATATTTAGATATATGCAACTATGAATATACTAAAATGTAATAGATACATTTTAAGCTAAGGGATGACAATCAGCCCCATTAGGGCATATTTAACATATCTTTGTGAAGAGCCTACCTGACAAAATGATCTACAAACTAATATTTTATAATTTGACACACACAGCTTAAATAACAAGAAAATGCAAGTATCTCATGATACATTTTACTCATGATCGTACCATTTCTGCAAGGCTTATGAAAGAAACACATCTAAACCAAATTTCGTACACTTGCGGCAGCATACCTGTTGCATCCGTAATGTTAATTCCACGAAACTCTTCGGACCGATAAGCCGCGCGGGAAGCCAGTCAAAGTCGGAAATCTTAAATATGTTTGTTTAATAATAAGGTCTGTTACTTCTGCTGAATTACTCCCCGATAAATGCTATATGAGAGTTAATACCACATAAAGGCTAAATACATCTGAGGATTCGAGTATAAATATATTACGGTGCTTAGTGTTTTGTCAAAATTTAAGTTAAATTTATAGGCTACAAAATGGAGAATCTTGTCAAGGGCTTACAACAATTACTAATTATGCGATGCACTAGCATATTGAATGGGAGTAACAGCAAAGGTTATTACAGTTATTCTTACTGTAGCTCATCATACAGGGACACAACGAAAAGAAGAATGTTGGTAGACTTCATGTTCAAAGACACGAAATGAAGAAATCTTAATAATAATATTTTCAATATACTGATGTTACACCAACAGAAATCATCAAACAAGACAGCATAATTTGCATATCTAACTAGCATGTTCAAAATGAAAATGTGAATTATCACATCTGGGAAAAAAGGTGAGTGCTCCTTTACACCGTCACGCCGCGCCGCAACACAACGGGTGATTGTCTTCCCTTTCATTCCGGCCATGGCTTCCCGCGTGAAAAAGACACCGGACTTGACGCAACGGACCGGCATATAACAGCGACGGACGGGCGGATGATTGCGTCTTAATACGGTGCAAAGCGGCGAGGAGAGAGTGTTCCACGCGCGCCCGGTCTACCACAAAATAAATACACAATTAGCTGCACACTTAAAAATGGTGAGATAAGTCAATACCGATAAAAACACGAACTTACAATAAAAACACGAACTTACATATTGTACAAAGGGTAGAAGTGAAAAAAAGGGGGATCAAGCTTATGAGAGTCCAAACCAAACAAGATGATCACTCAGGCACTACAAAACAGAATGTATATTAGAGAAACACATGCAGTCGAACACTTCAACTGCTTTGGAATACTCCATTTTGATGCTTCCTATCAAACACTTCTTGAAAAAATGATTTTGACTTAATAAAAAAAATACTAATTTACTTACAGCAAACTCAAATGAAGGTTCACTGCTATAAATCCAACATTGGATAGAGGAGTAATGTTTCTCGTGAATTTAGGGAATTTGGCACACAAGTCATGCCACTTCAGAAAATTCAGCATGCAATAAAAACTAAGAAAAGGAGATAAGAATTTAAAAGAAAATACTTGAACTTACCTCCGTTCCTCAAAATTGTCACGACTGAAATCCTCATACAGCCGACTGAAAAAAAGGATGCAATCACAATTACTCGCAATGCTTGGCACAATGCAGATACTTTGAGAAGCCAAAAATCTCAATCCTTTCTTTGCAAATGTATAAATGAAAAACAACATATACAATATATAGCTGATACTGGACCATAAGAAAGAATAACATTTTCCTGTCTGACATTAGTTTTGATGATAGGAGCATTTGCGTCACTCTTAACACTTATTTCTATTCTTTGGATTGGTTGCATAAAATGTCTAGCTTCCAACAACCAGCAAGAACTAAATAAAAAAACTACTTGCTACTATTATATGCCAGTGGAATTTTTACCAAGTTCAATAACTGAGACAATCTCTAACCCATAATGACTTCATATGTACACCAAACTAAATATTTCATGACAAACTCACCACTCATTTATCCAAAAACACCGATTCCATGTGAGCCAGTGACAAATGAGTCACTAAATAATTCGAATGATCTTATCAAATAGTTATAAAGTGTTCAGGCTTTTAGACAAATATTCTCCTGCATTTCCAACATCAAACAAGCAATCAGTTTAGTATCTAACCATCACATTTAAGCAACAATACTGAAAAACTAACATTCACACAAATCTTTTCAAATCAAGGTCATAAATCTTTAGCAAATTCTAAGAAATGGAAATTTACATTTACACCTAAAGAAAAACAATAACTTTAGTAATTACCTTCTGGGAAATTGAACACAAAAATCAAATTTTCAATTAAGCTTCACCGCAGCAAATAACTTAAGTGCACGTTGGAGGTTCAGAAGTTTGGACACATGATATGAATGCCCAATGACAGTCACAAATATTTTATTGCCATTAGACTGTTAAATCAAAGTTGCAGAATGGTGGATATTTCAATGAAATAATTTTGGATAGGTACAAGCAAACTCTTTAAACATCGTAAGAAAGCAATAATCAAAAATACAAACCTTATTTAAATAGTAAAACTTAGTCCACTTCAACCCTAAAGCTAACAAGTTTTTAGCTAAAGTATTCTGACTTCACAGACACCAAGTTAATTGCAATTCAGAGCCATCTGCTATCCAATGTCAGTGGACAACAGCTTTTGTAAGCTCCGACATTTTATATTAAAACCTTTTGTTGAAACTGTCAAAACATCAAATTGATCAATACAACACTAAAATCAAAGAATTGTTGTCTCACAATGGTAAACTGATCATAATTCACATTCATACTTACTTATGACAGAACATTAAGGAAGTCATATACTTCACATGAACTAAAGTGGCATACCATGCAAAAATCTGAGCATATGAATTAGCATGTGACAAACTACCCAAAACTCTACTCCTCCCTTTCTCTCTCTGTTACTGTCAACTTTTTAAACACAAATTTACTAACACTTTTCCCTCTTATGGACTTCTAATCACAAGACTTTCCATTTTTTTCTGCCAATTTGTATATTTCTCTAAGATTATGTGACTAATTGGAAAATCCTTGAGCAATCTGCCAAAGCCAATTTCAATAAGCAGAACAGAAATTTAAAAACTATTTTAGATTGGTGGAAGCAAAGCCAGGAAATTATAAACTTTCGCAACATTAGTTTTTAAGAGCAAACACAAAGTTTAGGAAATTATGAAAATTCTCTGGCCCCTTTTTCCACTCATACCAAAATAAAAACTAAACATTCAGGCAAGGAAAGTAGGCTCCACTAAAAAGATTTTCTTTATAACACAGCCAATCAATTTACCATACTCTTACAACAGAAAAGCATTTAATTCAGACAAAAATGCCATATTTTTAATACCAATTTTAGACAGTACAAGAACGATGTAAAGGCATTATTTTCTTGGACATCCATACAACAGTGCTTTACCAACATGCATGTGACCAACACCTCACTTGGTTTGAGCCCATTTTCCTCACCACATATCAGCTTGACATACAACTGAATTTAATCATTGGAAACACCAGCAGTTTAATTTACATTTCTTTATTTGTTCATCTGATTACATGTGTGTATTTGTACAAGTATACTCAGAAGCAAGTTGCCAAAAGCTTTATCTCTAAAAACACTGTCACCATCAAAATGAAAGTTAAGCAAGCTTATCACATGCACAAGAACTGTTGTGAAAATCCAAGAGTAGTTTTTGGTATATTATACATGAAACTGATAACTTCTATACTGCACCGATCTTGATAGCTTACACTCTTCTATATGACGAAATTCATTAATCATTCAGGAAGTGCATTTTTTTTTTCAAAAAACCTCAGCCATTAACAAAATAGTTAGCCCATGTAGATAATCATGAATGAAAAAGATTGCAGTATGAAACTAGCACCAATAATATCTTATTTCCCAATAGCAAATAAAGGAACAAAACTAAGCACAAAATATTTACTTACTGAAGGGCATCTAGCTGATTTGTTTCCTATCAGATTTACATCAAAGTGGTACAAATGGGGGCAAAAAAAAAGAGACTTAATCCAAAATCGAACTTTTCACATAGTTGAAAGGAACCATTTTTAATGAAAGAACAATTGTGTTAGTTTTGTACAAATACTGAATGCCATGACACTACAAAATAAAATAGTTAAGGTACATGCACCTAATTAACCAACTGGTAAGTAATCTTAAACGAAACTGGTTTGAAAGACCACACTTTATCAAATGTACATGATTACAAATTTTTAACAATAGAGCAACTGTTCATTAATATGACAATTACACTCTATACTAAGAAAAATCGGCAGCACTGCACAAGGCTCAGCAAAACCTCTGTATTACTTCTACACAGTTACATCCGTATTTGCAACTTGTTTCTGTGTGCTGTAATGTAGGATTATCCCAATTAAACTAAGATATTTCTGAATGTCTTAAAAAAAAAAACAGTACTTTCAGAATTGTGACAGCTTATTTATATTTCAATCTTGCATAACTTGAAACCTTGGCAAAAAAAGATGCATAAAATTTACTTATATGTGTAAGTAAACCAATAGTAATTGTAAATGGAAAATATGTTTATACACTGACAGCAAACAAAAATATGGAAATTTACAGAATTAACTATAGTGATTAGTAAATTATCCAACTGAAATCTTAAGCAGGACAATGAAAAACAAAACAGAAGAAACATTAATCTTTTCTCAACTAGCAAGTACACTTCATAAAGGTAGCACATATGAAGGTCCAAATTTAATCCCTTTTGTTATTAGTTCAAATCTGAGTACTAATGAAGAAAGTAGCACGGAGGTTTTACTGTACGAGTGAAACTGCTTAATGTTTTGGTAGGAATTATATTACCACACAAACTGAAGAAATATTAAAACAATGTAAATCCACTGACAGTAATAAGTCAAATCAAATTACAGTCCTGTATTTCAATATAAAAAGTGGTTATAAAATTACTTTAAATTGCACACTACATAATTATTTTTTTCTGCACTTTCTGAAACACAAGAAGTAACTCAGTTTTAAAATGCGTGCATTGAACACTACTTACTGAGATGTTCATACAGATCAGTGGTCCACAAACATTAAAAGTAACCAAGTTGCCACCTTTTAGGACACTTAACATTTTGTATTAGATCAGTGAGAATAACTCCACTGAAAAAAATAGTCCGAAAATTCACAATAAGTTTTCTTACCTAAATCTACTTGGTGTAACTGCTGAAGAAGATGGTGATCGTCGACTGAAAATGCTATAATCTGAGCTTGGTCGATCATAAGCTGGGGAATCGCGCATGGAACCTACTGGACCACGCAGACCAATTGGTGGTGGTGGCGGTAGAGCATCTCTTGGCCTTGGAGGAAGTGGAGGTGGAGGTAAAAATTCACGACCACGAATTGATGGCCCCAGATCTCGAGGAGGAAGAGGTGGAAACCTGCGTTCGAACATTTCACGAGGTGCATCTTCAAAACGGTTTCGATCATAAAATCCATCATATAGTGGATCCTGGAGAAGAAAGTGCATATTAGTGTTTATTCTTCTAAGTACATTACAAACATTAATAGCCTTTTAGAATAAAAAGCAAAATAATGTTCAATACATTCTTAAAACAGTAAAACAATACATAATAAAAATGTGTTATTACCCTCATTCCAAATCTGCCCATCATTCTATCACGGAGAAATGGAGGTGGTGGTGGGGGTGGATACGGTTCCCTCCCAAACAGAGGTCCACGGAACCCATTTCGATCAGGACCCAATCTGAAATTGGGAAAAATTAAGTTAAAGAACAATACATTCATAACAGGTAACACTTCCCCTGCTCAGCAAAACAGTAATAGTGAAAAGCTGGGTCTAGAGGTACATACAATAATGCTAGTTCCGCCTCACAACCAAATTGTCACAATACAGTGTGAACACTTACAGGTTCATGCAAATTAATCGGAATACAGCAGCAACATACACTTATAGTTGTTTTGCACTTCTTGTTCTTCCCATTCAAGGACCTGTTACAGCTTCGTAGACCATTCCCATCTCTTCCTTCAGCTATCTTTTAGTCTGGTATTGGTTTACTAATGTTAGTAATAGTGTATCATCCATACTACACTGATGGTCTCTCTAATCATTCCCATGTTACTCTATATTTTCAACTCCTCTCTTACTGTTTAGTTTCCTATTAGATCTAGCCTTATGCATCACTTTTTCGGATCTTAGGAACTTCACCTCCACTGCTTGTATTAGACTAACTCTTCTCTTCATTACCCACAATTCACTTTCATAGAGAAGCATAGTAACTCCATCACTTTCATCATTGTATCTCTGTGCATCCTACTCAATAAAGTCTTAGCTACCGTTTCACACATCTGATACTTGTTCACTTTATTATGAACTAGCAGAGTTTCCGGGTTTGCCCAGTATATTTGGTGTAGATTTACTCGTACACAATATTTTTATTCATGCAATGAGAAATATGTACAAAGTTTTATAAAATTCGCGCCAACCATTTTTGGAATTAAAGCGAACCTAGATTCAACTGCCCCCTACCAAGATAGGGGTGGGTTGAAGTTTATTTACACAAAGACTATTTTCGTTCGACCAAAAAAAAAATCGTGTGTATCAAGCTTCATAAATTTGGCACCAGACATTTCCTATACTAAGCTACACATTGATTTAGGCGCAGTTCCAAGAATAGGGTGGGTTGGATACTTTGATATGGAATGTCAGTTTTCAGGCTACATTTCAAAGTAATAACAACTTCTGCTAATGATGCTACTGCTCAAAAATTGAAACATGTACCATACACACATTAATATATAACACAACATAAAAATGTTTGTGGTGTCACACAGAAAATACAGATTTTGGCAATAGTACAATATCAGAGTCACTGAAATTTGATGAATTTAGTTGTTGATTCTTATATATCCCGATGAGAAATTGAAAGTAAAGATTATTTTTTTTTTTTTTTTGATAACTCGGTTAGTTCTCGAGATATTGAATGTTAAAATTTTTTATAGATATAGTTCCTGGCACTTTTGGTGACTCTTCTGGTCCAAACTATTTCAACCTAACCACCACAACTAAGAATAAAACAAAACACCTATTGTGCATGTTCAGCATGTAATTCCTAGTGCGTTTTTTTTTTTGTCCAGGCAGCATGTCAATGCTGCCACTTCGATTTTGAGATACGAGGTCTCGAGAACTAAGAGAGATATCAAAAAATGGTATTCTTTACTTTCTATTTGTCTGATCGAGTTACAGAAGAATTCATGATAAAATACGGCATTTGCGAAATTATTCCTGAGCACTTTTCAACCTAACCACTTTAGTTTCAACATACGATATCTCGAGAACTAAGTGAGATATCAAAAAAATTATATATTCTTTACTTTCTATTTGTCTCGAGATATATACGAATCAACCACACAATTTATCAAATTTTAATTACTCAGAATCCCCCAGATTTTGAATGAATTTCGAGAATTTGAAAGCTTGGGGTTGAAGTTAACATTTAAGGTATGTCTTAAGATGCTATGACATTTTACAAATACTCTAGCATTACCTGAAAATTTCTAAGTCAAGTTTGATAGTTTTCACAGTATCAGTGTGCTTCCTCATATGCAGCTGAAGCTGAAAATTTTCTGATTATGATACTTCATCTAGCACTGGAGTTCAGAATCTGTCCCATAACTGTACAGTTTAATATCGAGTATTCAGAATTATATCTCAAGTATTTGGAATTAGGCGACATGCGAAAAAAAGAATATCCTTTGCTTTTGTCTCATGGAGTTATAAATTGCGAGATCATGGTTCAGAAACTACATTACTGAACAACACTAGATTATGTTAGAAACTCGCATTTGATTCAATTGCGAAGTGAATGCCATCAAATTATACTCCCATGCCCACAAAGGTAAAAGCCGTATGGCTCCTGGCCAACGCACTCATTTCAGAGTAGCCAACAGGTGAGGATGCAAAGAAGCCCCCAGAACCTCTAAACTGGGACACTCCAGCTAACAGAAGGAAAAGCGTGATCCTCCAGGTGGAGGATAACCCACTTTAATAAAAAACCTACTTAAACTTCAGGGACGAAGCTGGATATATATTCTGGTAACTACCAGGCTATGAAATAAAGAGAAAAGGTTTTGGTATTGTGGATACGTTGAAGATTACCTCCCGCAATGTGAAGAGTCTCAGCATACAAGTGTTAGAGTAATAATAAAAACTGAGCCAAAAATGTAAACCTAGCAGCGATCAGCGAGACTGAACAAACTGACAGGTACCAGAGACTGCAATGAATACACGTTTTGCACTTATTCATACATTAAATACTATTTAATCTTGTTTAATAGCCAATGTGCCCTCTCTGTTGTGTAAGCTGCTTTACATATTTTGGCATAGAATACACATGCGTTGACCAAGTATTTTTAAGTTCATCATCATGAAACCACACTCTACCCACAGACTCCCCAGTCCAAACATGAAACATCTTCACAGGATGTTTCACAATCTATTGCAAAATTTTCTGCAGTTATTGGCTCATGCTTCTCTCGACGCAATGTATTTCAAAGTGACACCACTGAAGAGAATCTCCATCCTGTGTTCTATAGTCGAGTCCTAATGACTACATGCCCACTAAGAGGCGTTTCCTGTGCATTTCGTATGCTAAAAGGTGTTTCTTTACAGGTTTCTTTGCAGCAAACATCAGACACATGCAGAAGCTGTGAGCCTGTGGTTTAATTTACTTTCTCCGAAGAGAAAGCAGGCATTAATTGGCATAGTTTTCTTTTTCCTACCATAGTTTACCTTTTTCTGTGTTGATATCGAGCCAGTCCATTTGTGCTGGTGAATAATTCTTTGGTGCCTACACCAACACCAACTTTAGTAGCTAACTGACTGTCATAGAAATATTCCAAAATAATGCGACAATCGCACTAAGCTTTTAGGGAGTTTTATCCACTGCAAACATGCAGCACGGTTACAGTTAATATTACACAGAAACCTCAAAAAGTTCCACGAAAGAAACACATTCTTACTCCACAACAGACATCACACAGTAATTACAAGAGACTCAAAGTGCAAAAACAATGCACAAAGAGCATAAGAGCTAATGGCAAGTAACATGTAGCTCACTGTTGCTAACCATTGGGAAAATAATGGGAAAAATTTTCTTGGCATGATTAATCCACAAGTGCCTGTTTAAGGAACAAATTTTATTAGAAGAGCCAGGACCAAAATAAGAGGCCTTAGATATAATGCACCCTGGACCAGCGTGAAAGCAACTATACTACAATACTTCTAGAAGTGTCACGCTGGTCCAGAGCGTATTAGCATTACCGATTCCTGTATGATATTGTGATGAAATTTCCTCACTCTGTACAATTAGCAGTATCATATGTTCATCTAGACCCCAAACTGTTATTAGTCAAAAACTATGTTAGTAGTAGAAAAACTTCAGAAGTCAAGAGACATCCACACAGCTCTGTAGTAAAATTCACTCTATTCTGATGTAAGATACACAATGAAAAATTAAGTTCTTACTTCATATTCAGTATTTTGCAACTACGAGGAACATTTAGAAGCAATGAAACTTCACAAAATATAATTACTAATGAATCAATAGTAAATGACCATGAAATTTGAAATATATCTCAATTATCTTTATTAAAAACAATTACTCCCACTGTTCACAGTATTTCAATAAAAGAGTCTCTTGCAACATAGTGTAAATAAAAAAGGAAAAGGCACAAAGCGAACTCACCCAGCCTTTGGGCACTCCTTTGACCAATGACCACCCCTTCCGCACCTGTAATACATAAAAAAAAGAGGTTAGAATGTACAACCTCTAAATGCGGTGTTTTTATCGGTGACGTTTCAGCATATAAACAATTTTAATAGGCTAATAAATTCAATAAAACTTCAACTATGCTCATAATGCTGATTTATCTGCAACTCACATCAAAGCTTGAAAGCAAGATTGATATAGTTTAATGCAGTCTGGTACAGTGAAGTATCCATATCAGACTGCCGAATGTAATGTGAGAATTTCTAGGTAACCAGCTGATACCTGCGACTTCGTACGCATGGATTAAGAATTTCTTTGCCAGAATTGATTATAGAAAGTTGTTGGTAGCGAAGGATTGGTCGCAAACACCGAGTCAGTATAAAATGACCAGAAAGCCGTCACTATCATTCTACCATTGAACCTGTCTCTTGAAGAGAATCAATTTCAAACATATTTTAAAAACAGAAAAACAAACAAATGTGAGGGGATGTGTGTGTGTGTGGGGGGGGGGGAGGTGTTAACTAAGGGCAGCTTTATTTTAGCTTGCACTTTTCTTCCTTCTTCAGCATGAATATCAGATCCTTGGGTTCTAACAACTTTAGCTGCTCGTGCTCTGCTAGAGCTACAACTTATGCCAGTTTACGCCCACAAGGCAAAATAAACTGGTTCCAGAAACATTTAAGCAGACACAAAGTAAAAGGACAGAGAAAATCGACATCTATACTACATAATACGTTTCTTCTCTAAACGAAATTTATTAACAAATTATACACTAACATAATGCACGATAAGCATAGCTTGAGTAAGTGACTTAACATTACAGACTAACATACACATCCGTCTCTCTGTCACCGTTCGATAAGATCTCAATATTTCGTGACAAACTGTTAATTTATACTGTAAATAATGTCCTGCCCTCCCTACAGATATTCTTATCAAATTCCGTCAATATCGGTATAGGCATTTAGTTGTCAAAACGTAACAAAAGACAGACTTATCTCCGCATTTATAGTATTATTACTGCAAATATCTCACACACACCGACTGCGAATCACCTCTGAGGGATCAATATAATGAAAAAAGTGTGCATCTACAGCATTGCAAATACTACCTACGATTTGCCTCCCATTGCACCCCTAACTTTGATATCTACAATTTAACATTCAATCCGAATAACCGACAGCCCAGGCTTGAGTGACTCTTACGAGCAAAAACAATTTTTTTAAATCTTAGCCTCCACAGAGATTTGAACGAGAGACCACGACTCAAACAATAGTAAGCTGACCATTACACGGAAAAACAGTACAGAGACCTCCATATCCAGTGTGTCTATCGCTGATCAGCATTTTTTCGAAATTATAAGACAATATGTATTATTTATACAGATAAGTTTTCAACCAAATGTAGACTATTTTTCACCTTGTTACAAATGATAAGTGTGCAAAGTTTCATCGAGATCGAATGAAAACTGTGGATTTATATGAAGAACAAACATACATTCATTCATCTTTATATATATATATATATATATATATAGGGTTACCACTGCAACCATTACTGCGTTGCGATGTAAACACTTCTGGATGGAGAGAGTATGATGACGCTGTGTTTAAGTGTGTGACGTGTTCAGCCTTCGCTCGTTTTGTGAACACACTTTAGGCCATTGAATGTAACTAATAGTAATAATAATAAAAAAAACATTCCATAATGCCAGTTGCTGTAATTTTAACATTATTCCACTGATTTGTATTTGATATTTCCTCGCATGGCTGAGATTGCTATTAAAATAATTCATACGAAATAAAATATTTATAAAAAAGATTTAATCAATAACTGTTTTCGTTTAGGTTGTAACACAGCCTGGACCATAACAACAGACAGATACGATTTGGAAATTGGGTATTAGAAATATCGGGTTGATGGTAACATTTCACTATGGACCTGGCTGTATTAATATGTAAACGACAGTAACAGCGATAGATGCAACATAGAAATTAGGTATTCACAATAAGGTGTTTGATAGATATGTTTCAGTGTGGTCCAGGCTGCATCAAAACCTCATCACTAAAGATTTTACTCCTGTACTGCTGGTGCAAAATTAACGATTTCACGATATGAGACTTATTAGCGAAGTGTTTACATCGAGAGGCGCTAAGTGGTTTCAGCGGTATCCCAATCTAGATATTACCAGAATTTCTTGTCCTGACAAATGTATCAACAAACTTTGTTAAGCACATATTAGAATGCATGTGAAGTCCCTACAAAAATCTATTATTAATTAATTTTTAATTGTGATGGAGCTAACACACTGATGGCAATTCCCCTACTCATTTAATTACCCCTTTATATATTTTATTTTATAATTGGAATGTTAAATTCCTCCCCATTTACTTTTCCGATTTATAAATTTTAATTTTAAATTCCTTAACCGCTTTTAGTAAATTATTAATCATTTCACTTGATAATTTTTTCCAATCCCTTGCACCCTTACCAACAAAAGAAAATTTTCCACTCCCTTATGCATGAAATCAAGTGCCAGCTTGTGGTTATGGTTGCCTTTTCCCTAAACACATTTTCTCAATTACCTGTAGCATTGTTCAGGATCTCCCATTCCAGGACGCTGACGAACTCTACTTGTGGATACTTGGACTTTCATTGGCTGGCCATCAACAATATACCCATTCAGTTCTTTTATTGCCAGATTGACATTGTCATTTGATTCAATATGCTAGAAAAAAAAAAAAAAACTTGGAAAAAATTCATCAGCTTTTGTGAATATTGCCGTCAAAATTATCAATACATACCACAAAACCATAATTTCTGACAATGTCACACTCCAGGACTGTTCCATATTTTGCAAATAAAGCTCTTACTTGAGGAGCCTTTGTGTTATCAGTTAGGTTACCAACAAAGATTTTGGTGGTTGGGGTCTGAGGTCCTTTGCGACTTGTTGCAGCTTCTACTTTTATTGCCTGACCATGCACCAAATAGCCATTTAGGTTTTGAATAGCATCTCGACCTGCCTCTTCATGTTCCATGTGCTATAGAATAGGAAATAATGAATTTTCAAATAAATCTAAATTTCATCAAGATAAATGAAAGTTGACCCTCAACTAAAGAAAAACTTAAATTAGTTCTCCAGAAATGTATCAGTGAGATCAATTAAACCAAATTCTGTAACACAAGAAAAGCTAAAGGAAATACAAATACTTGCCACAAATCCATAATTCTTCACCACATCACACTCCACTACTTTCCCATATTTTTCAAACAAAGGTTTGATGTCATCAACTGTTGTTTTGTCAGCTAAATTTCCAATAAATATTTTAAAAGTTCCTACACTACTGAAGCCAGGCATTGTCTTGCAATTCTGTAATCAGTTCTGAAAGCAAAGAAATGGTATTCACATTATCCCTCACAAAACAGAATTATTGACCACAATACAAAAAGCAAACAAAAGCAGGCAGGGCGTCATAAAAAAAAATAATAATACCGTAAGTAAGAAAAATGTTTTATTCAAATTACTACTCCATCACAGTATAGCAACAGCTCCTTTCACTCTATGATTATGAGCAGTCTCTACTGAATAACTTTAGCCTCATAGTTTGACTTTCAAAATCTGCAACCCTTGATGCTTCTGTTAAAAGGACTTACTTTCCTCTTTTTCTGTGATGACTGCATCTGTATTTTACTCCATTCCACTTTGCTTATTTCACTAAATGAATAAGATAACTGGATGAAGATATTCTGTTGAAGGTTAGTGGGTTTTGACTTGGTTATATTTAATAATGATAAAGTTTCTGGTATCTAAACAGACATCAAATTGCAGCAAATGGGCACACGGTGAGGAGGGAGATGCACTTTTGGATTTTTGTTTAAAATTGAAAGCAAAATCTTAGGTATAATATGTTATCCTACACAAAAGGGCACGAAAAAGTTTGACATCTCCCAGCCCTCTAGTTAAATTACAAGAACTCCCAAAGCAAATAAATGACTGCAGTTTTTTTTTTTTTTGCAAATTTTTTACAACTTTAAACATCCGTAATCAAAAACGAATTGATATTTCCCAATGAAATTTGGTACTTTTCCAAGTCAATACAAATTTAATGAAATTCCGAGATGGTGAGGTTTATAGTGTGTAGACCTAGAATGCTTGTGCAGTAATGTGCTTAATTGATGATCATAACAAATCATTCTTAAATACCAATCTAAGGATCGTGTAAAGATTTTCGGACCAAAAGGACAACTTCTCCAGAACCTGTAATTGTAGTCACCCAAACTGATAACCATTATTATCAGTAGTTTACCTAATTTCCATGTGTAGTGGCCATATTGGATTTCTTAAATGCGTTTGAAGACAATCTTCACTGTTGAATAGGTAAAATCGTCAATGTTACCGATTAAAGCATGGTATGTCTGATATACCTTTGTAAAATAATAATAAAAACAAGTGAATGAAGTTATGGGCAACAGCTATTAATAATGCAAACATTATAGCAACCAAATATATACTAATCAAGTCATTCTAAATGTGGGCAGCTCCATACACATTAGACACATCATACTTCCAAAGACGTTAATATTACAAGCAATTTGCATGGTAGCTAACTTCTTACAATGAAAGGTCAATATTAGTGAAGCTTGTTTGTTGTTAGGCAGAAATTCAGTCAACTAGTACAACTTCATTTCATATGGCACAAGAATACAAAGATGGTAATTATGTCCAGATTCCAGCCATTCAATTGCTTCTGCGTTGTTTCTTGGAGCTGCTGGATTGTACCACTGAATCTCCTAAGAGCACATACTATGGTGATGTGGTTGGATAGTTTGCTTGCAGACAAAAGAATTATCTATTACTACCCAATATAGCATCCAGTATTTGCTTCTACTCTGACCTGATCTTTTAATTCAGTGTTGTACTGGTTTTCCTAGGTGGGTTGAACCCAGATCTGTCTTGTAGTGTCAAGGATTAATGTTTGCTTGTCCGGATTGGAATTGGTCCACTCAGAACACCACGTTTCATTTATGTTTAAGAGATTTTGTACCAGCATCTCACCAAACTTCCATGCTGAATACGTTGAAGAAGTTATGGATTTCTTAAGCATTTCTGCAATCCCGTCTTCATATACTGGTGGAGTACAGGCAGGCGTTGATTTTACAGTTCCAGATATTGTTCTCACTGCGTCATTCAGCCACGTGTCAATCTTTTTTGTGTGACTGACTTACAAGCGGAGGCTGCCAACTATAAAATTCGGATTCAATTCATACTGTATGTAATTAAAGCACATGGCCAAAGGAGGATTGTGGTTATTACAGTAACATACACTTCTTCACCATTGTCGAGAAAATCTGCATTGAAATATTCCGTTGTGTTCAAATGGTTTAAATGTTTGCTCTACATCAGGAAACTGTTAATGTGTGCATGGCACAACAAACAAGCGCTCTGCTTTATCAGCCTGTCATTGAGGGAACGAATCTCACTGCTGGCAATTTAATTTATTTATTATTAAATGTTTCAGGACAATGAAACGTTACCAACGTTCCCTATAAAAGGCCAATTCTCCAAACTGCACTCCTCTTGTCCAGCCTTTTAACATATACTTTTACCGACAGGAAAATATCTGAGCAAGTGCCTTCAAAATTGTACTTATTTTAATCGAGCGAGAGATCAGTTCCAGAGAAGATTGTATAAAAAAACCAATCTATCATCCTATGCCAGTTGTCTAATCCATATTTTTTCCAGATATTGTATACCTGTGGTTTCTATCACACCTGACAGACAACAGAACAATTTTTTGAATGTAAATTAGGTGTTTCCCAATAGATACTTTAAAACAGTAACTGTTCTTGTGAAAATGCATCAATTATCAGATGTGCTAGACATTGTGCAATTTTTTGCATTCCATGTTTTTATGATAACTATCACTGGTTCCTATGACACTGTGGCTACTTCAGCAAACTGTAAATTATCTGCAAAGATATGAAACTTTTTAGTAAATGGTACCCATTTGAATGTTATTTTATTTATATATTATTTATATAAGGTATTTTTTTGTCAGTCATTATCTCCCTTCATACTTAACCGAAATCAATGAATGCGGTGTCATTTTAAAGCTTATGGTTTCCTCTTTGGTCACATCATATTTTAACCCTTTCCTCCCCGACGGTACTTATAAGTACCACTGTATTTACCACCATATAATTCGACAATACCAGTGTGCACTGCATTGTTAAGCCTGTTGATGTATTGTTGTATGATTAAGTCAGACAATGACAACATTTATTTTTAAATTCTGTGTGAAATTACCGAGAAATTAATTTTCTAAGTTGGGGCTTGACAGCATACTGACCAAAGTAGCAAGTGGTGCATTACAATGAATTTTTAGTTGATAATTTACTTGGTAAGTGTCAATTTCTGTTATTACTTTTTTAGTTTGAACATTTAACCATATATTTTTTACCTATAAAATATGTTTTTCTAGTTTCTTTACTAAATAATCTAGAAAAACCAACGTGGACTTGTAAGTACCGTCAGGGAGTTCTGGATAGTTTTATACATATTATTGGTCAATAGATTTAGCAAGTATACAATTGGTTTTATCATTGTTTTAGATAGTTTCAAATAGATATTTTATGAAATACACTCTGATTGAAGCTCTTCTCTTAGAAGGTTATAATTTATCAGCTCTTCTCTTAGAAGTTTATAATTTATCAAGGCAAAAATGAAGAAATGACTGGAATTTTCTCAGATTACTCATTAGGTCAAAGAGTGGTCTTAGAATTGACAAAAAATGAAGCAATGACGATGTGATCTAGTATTATCATTATTTTTCATCAGTTTCATTATTAAAAAACTGAAACAACTTTTGTTTGTCGGAGAATCAGGCCCTACTGCAAGGGACTTTCTAACAATCTGCTGATGGAAAACTAAGAAGAGGAGATTGTGACAATGAATTTACAAACCTAGGTATTTGCTACTGGAAATGGAAGGATAAAAATGTCATACATTTAGTATCAAATTTTCATGGCAGTGGTGAAACTCCACTACACTGGTTGGGGTCAATGGCAACTTCAACAGTTGGGCCCTCTCTCGTGTTGGATTGGTGACCTGGTGGATCTTGGACCAGAGGGCCTCTCTGGCCGGTCATCGGGGGCCACCTCCGGCAGTAGGTCCCGTAGCATTTTGCCCATCCCGCCACCCTGTTGTTACACCACCAGTTATATGCAAAGAAAAAGATGGATTGAAGTCGACAATTTCATGCTCAGGAGTCGTCAAGGACTACGATACCTTCATGTGTGGGATTGATACTGCTGATCAGCTGATGACTTTGTGCAATGGTGACAGAAGATTACCGAAATCATGGTAAAGATTGTTTTTGGGAATTCTAGATGTTGTATTTGTCAATGCCTATAACATAAATGGTCCGATATTTGAAAAAAAAGTCTGTAAAAATTTTTAGAAGATCATTTGCACAAGGTATGATGACTATGAAGGATATCCGTAAGAAGAAATACATATATTTCACCAAGCCCTCATCTATTCAAACACAAGTCATACTATTCCACAATGAGAGATGTAAGATTGGGAAACAGAGGTATACACTGTCCCTAAATTGTAAAAATCAGATGAAGATGTGAAGTATGTAGAATGAAATAAGTCAAAACAACATTCCAAATGTTGCACTACAATGTCTTCTGTGTCTGAATGAGCAAAAAGAATTGTTTTTTTTTTTTTATATCATGAGGCAAACATTTCATACCAATATAAACATAATTGATTTCAATTGCTATTGCTGTACATCCTGTGATACACAAAGTCCCTGATGGTACTTATAAGTACCGGCTTAGTAATTAGCACTTACAGTTCCAAAAAAAAAAATTGAAAAAAAATGTGTGTTTAATTTCAAGTACCTTTATACAAATATATAATTGAAATTATAAATTTCCCTTTTTTTCCAATAGCCGGTAGGAATGGGTTAAGAAAGGAATTTTTTGGAGTTTGAGACTTAAAAGGTAAAAATGTCAATATTTATAAAATGCTGTTTTTTGTGATACGCGTCATTTATCTCCATTGATTCCTATCTGTAATCGTTTAATGAAGTATCATTTTAAAGATTAAGATCTCCACTTTGGTGACATCTTTTATTAAGACACGAAGTTTTCGTAAGTATAAATATTTTTGCAACGCGTTTTTGTGTCACGAGCCATTTATCTGCCTTCATATCTAAACGATATAGATAAATGACATATCAAATTAGAGATTAAGGTCTCTGCCCTGATAACATTATATTTTTAGAAAGGAAGTTTTTGTAATTCGACCCTGAAAGGGCAAAAATGTAAATTTTTCTAAATTGCGTTATTTCTGTCTCGAGGCATTTATCTCCCACGCAATCTAACTGAAATTGATAAATGAAGTAGGATTATTAATATTAATGTCTTAACTTTGGTGACACTGTATATTAAGAAAATTGTTTTTTTGGAATTCAACCCTTGAAGGGAAAAAGTATCCATGATTCTACAACGCATTTTTGTCACAAGTCATTTATCTCCCTTAATATCTAACCGATATAGATAAATGAGGTATTATTTTAGAGATTATGGCCTCCGCCATGGTATTATATTTTTAGATAGGAAGTTTTTGTAATCCGACCCTTAAAAGGCAAAAATGTCAATATTTATAAAATGCTGTTTATTGTGTTACAAGTCATTTATCTCCATTGATTCCTATCTGTAATCGTTTAATGAAGTATCATTTTAAAGATCAAGATCTCCACTTTGGTGACACCTTTTATTAAGACAGGATGTTTTCGTAATGCGGCCCTTAAAGGGCAAAAGTATAAATATTTCTGCAACGCGTTTTTGTGTCACGAGCCATTTATCTCCCTTCATATCTAACAGATAGATAAATGACATATCAAAATAGAGATTAAGGTCTCTGCTGTTATAACATTATATTTTTAGAAAGGATGTTTTCGTAATTCCAACCTTAAAGGGGAAAAAATGTCAATCAATATTTCTGAAATGCGTTTTTGTGTCTTGAGCCATTTATCTCCCTGGATATCTAACCGAAATCAATAAATGAAGTAGGGTTATGAATATTAATGTCTCAACTTTGGGGATATTGTATATTAAGAAGGATTGTTTTTGGAATTCAACCTTTAAAGGGAAAAAGTATCAATGGTTTTACACCGTATTTTTGTGTCACAAGCCTTTTATCTCCATCAATATCTAACCGAAATAGATACATGAGGTATCATTCTAAAGACTCAGATCTTCGGTTCCGTTACGCCATATTTTAAGAAATGAATTTTTCTTAATTTAAACCTTAAACGGAAAAAATATCAGTATTTCTAAAATGCGTTCTTTGTGTCTCGAGTCATTTATCTCCTTCGATAATTAAACAAAAATGATAAAGGAGGTATCATTTTAAAGACTCAGATCTTCGGTTCCGTTACGCCATATTTTAAGAAAGAAATTTTACAAAATTTGACCGTAAAAGGGCAAAGTATTAATATTTCTGCAACGCATTTTTGTCACGAGCTATTTATCTCCCTTGATACCTAACCGAAAAGGATAAATGAGGTATTGTTTTAAGTATTAAATTATCCGCTTTGGCCACATCATATTTTATGAAAGAACTATCCCCAAATTCAACCCTTAAGGAGAAAAATATCATCATTCCTAAAATGTTTTTTCCTACCTAGCTTGACTGCAAACCTAAATCATAAAATGAGGTATCATTTTAAAGACCAAGGTGTCTGCTTTGGTCACACCATGTTGCTTGCCATACGACAAATAAACACCACGTTTCATAAAACAATTTTTTTGGAATTCAACCCTTAAATACATAGTGTTGTTATTATTATGAGCCATTTATCTCCTTCGATACCTAACCGAAATCGATAAATGTCATATCGTTTTAAAGATTAAGGTCTCCAATTAGGTAAAATCATATATTAAGAAAGAATTTTTTTCGGAAATTGATGCTAAAATTGGTCGCGAGTATGAGACAGTTTTTTTTTTGATATCTCATTAATTCTCGAGCTACCATGTCAACAGGCTGTTGGGTTGAACATGCAGTTTGTACCAGAAGAAAAATCACCACAGTCATAGTAAATTATGGATTCTTGTGTAACACGATGAAACAAATCAAGAGTGAAGGAAATATTACAATATCTTGCCAAGTCTCATAACTGATGTGGTTAGGTTGAAATGCAGCCTGGACCAAAAAAATATATCACAAAAGCCACCAAGAACTAATCAATGGACATGCACAAAGGGTGTTGTTTTCTTACTACCAGTAGTGGGGATTATTGGAGTTCGCAATTACGCTAGGAATTGGCATCCTCATATTGCAGTAGTCAAATGCAAGACACCACTAGAAATACTTTCCAAAATATATTTAACAGTTGCGCTGTTCCAGGCTGTGTTACAATGACATTCTGCTTAAAAGTAATGGTCCAGGCTGTGTTACAACAGAATTTCTACTTGAAAATAATACGTCTTGCGTTTGACTACATAAGTGTTATCTAATATCTTAAAATTAGAAATTCTTGTATACAAATATATATTTTGGATCTCGGAAACAGCTGTAATGATTTGTACGAAACTTCATATTTAGCTGATATTTGGCTTTTTTAAGTTTATCCAAATAGGTTTCTTCCCTGCAAAAATGCTAATTTACAAACAAAAAAAACCCCACGAACAATTTTTTTTAGTTTGGTATCTCATATACGGCTCTAACGCCATCTCGTAGACGTTTTAGGTACTAGAAGCCTACTAATAGTTAGAATTTCTTTGGATTCAACAAGGAACTCATATCTTTAAATGAACAATTCATTTATTCTAACTGAACCATGCGAACATTTCGCAGAATATCTGATCAATCACCGAATGGTAATATAATAATGAGGAAATAAGTAAATGCAAGTATTTATCAATGAAATGTATTTTATTTTGAAGATTAGTAATAAATATTATTTTCACTGCAAAAAGTCGTTAACATTAAATGGTACATATTTAATTGTAAAACAATTGGAAAGTAAATATTTTTAAAAAAATATTGGCTTTGTCATAAGTCATTTTTTTCAATCTTCTTTACATAAATATTAGCAGTCGTAATGTGATCATCGTTGATTTTAAGATCGTATATGTATCTAACACAAAAATAAATCTTAATGAATCTACAAATTCGTGAAAAAGCCCCATATGTGAATCCATACAAAAAAACAGGGTCTGATAATATAATCCTGCCTTTTGAAGTGTCTGATCTTGTGCTTTATTAATGTTCAAATTGTTTTGTCATTTAGAAAGGCAGGGTTGGTGATGTGAGGTTAATGTGAGGTAAGAGCATAGTTTTATCGGAGTAAATTAATTTAGCACTGATGTACTCTTCTGAAAGAACTACCACTAATCTTTCACCATTAATTAAACTCTGATTAACATTAATATTTCTATTTACCATAATAACAGCATTTTTCTTTAAAAGCAATTTATGAGGTGGTAAGCCAGACGATTTCGGAAATTGCTCTAGCGATTTGGATGAAATTTCATATGTAGATAACGATACTAATAGTAAAAAAGAGTCATTCCTTGTACAAAATACCATACGAAAGTTACAGTTGTCATATCATGGGCAGTACAATTGGCAGTCATTTCTAAACACAGCTTTGTTGATATTAACAGCAAATGTAAAATGACCGAAATATTCACGAAACAATATGGTGCAACAATTTATTGGCAATTTTCATTCACCCTAGCCACATCTAGGAATGAAAGCTATAAAAAACACTGCTGGAGTTGCACAATATTCTCCACAAATCAAAGAATGGTACCAACCTCTTGAAAATTGCATTAAATGTTTGGACGTAATCTATCCTCATTTTTTAAAAAGCCCCCACAAATTAAAGAATGCAGAAACATGAGATGGCTGCACAAATGCAAAATGCCACCAGCACAGCAAAAATAACACAGATGTTGTCTTTACAGGGATTATATCAACCTAACAGGGGAAGCACCTGAAAGTCTCAGGGTCTATAAATAGAACTTCACATCATTGAAATACATTTGACAAATTTTCTATTTGTTAACTTCACGTTACTTTTTACAGTGGAGAAATACTGGGACACCCCCACAAAACCATAGAACAAAGGGCTCAAAAAAACATTTAAAATATTTATATTAATTTGCAGCACTAGTGGCATCTAATAGCTGTGCAACATTCATATTATAAGTTGGCATTTTTAACTTAATTTGTGGGAATTTTTCATACAATATGATTAGGAAAAGTAAAAAAGACATTACACTTAAAAAATTAATCCAAATTTCATGAAGTTAATGCCATTTTTTTTTGATAGATGGAGAAGTCTGGGGAACTGCACCACTTTCAGAACTTACCCAAAACTGGTAATAACATGTTGAAATTTGAATGAACTGCTTTAACATAATGTCCTCACATCTTGCACTCTTATTTTACGGAAAAGTAGCCACATATTAAATTAAAAATGCTGAAATATGAAACGCTACACAACCGCAAAATTCTATCAGCACAGCGAAAATGACAATTATCAGTACAGGGAGGTAGTGGTTAGGTAGAAATCTGGGTTTAATTCTAGATGGGGATACCACTACAATCTCTTACCGCATTGCATAGTAAACACAGAGATCACGTTGTATATATGTCATTGTGACGTATTCAGTCTGCGCCTACCAACATTTTAAAGTTATTCATATAGTAGCGATATGTCACTTACGAGACTGCACGGAAAGTAGGGATTTTTGGGCGGGGAGATATTAGGAAAATGAAATCGTAATATTTCGTCGTATTGTAATATTTGCATAGTTTTGGGTATCGTCATCTAGAATTTAATCCATCCACTTAACTCTATATCGTGATACCGGTTGCACAGTTGAAACATATTTCTGAGAGAAGTAACAAATTAGAACAACATATCAAACGATATACACAAGGAAAATGAAATTTTAATATTTTCGTCATTTTGGGTATCGTCATCTAGAATTGAAACCATCCACTTAATTCTTTATCGCGATACCGCGTGTCTTGCATATAATTAAAAAATTCTCAACGAAGTAAAACATTACAACATGGGAAAATATTCCGAAAGAAGTAATACATGGGAACAACGAAATGGTATTCATGATATGAATACAATATTTTAAAGCTATTCATGTTAATACCAGAAAAATAGTGGAATCTTACAACTTCGAAGGGTACAGGAAGACACTTTTGTAATATCGAATTGTATAGTGAAGGAAAAGTGTGGAAATACATGAACATAATTACACTATAGCAATCCCATAATGCTTATTAATTCATAAGAATGATGTAATGTTAAAATATTGAAAACTTACCTAAAATTCAAAGCGTACTAACTTGGATACATTATTTGGTGCTAAAATTAAGAAATTATTAAGCTGAAATAATAACTTGGGTACATTACTGGGAGAGAAAATGAAGAAAATATAAAGCTCAAATACTGAGCACTAATTTAAATAAATTGAAGAATACTAAAATACCGGTAAAAAATGTTTTTATTTACTCAACATCTCTCTCACATGGGGAATACACAAGAACATCACGTAGAAAAGCTCTAAAGCTACATTAACATTTTTTTCTCCACGTGTATTCAGGCGAGTTTGCAGCCTCCTTCCTTCTTTTCCCTTTCCCTATATAGGATTTTATCACCGACCACTGGGCTTCTATTTTGTTTGTGCATGCACCTGTTTCATAATCTTTGAATTGCAGCTTATGATTCACTGATGCGTGAATGAAACCAGAACTTTGCAACCCCCCCGTAAGCAGCCCACTCATCTGAATAAATAGTTGTCCCTTGCATAACATGTTTTGTAATTAGTGGAATTAGTTTTTTATATCTTTTTTTAATCACTTTCAGCAACACTTTTCCCTTCCTTCCCTCTTCTATAGCACCAAATACCCGGCCTCCCCCGATGATACTTCATTTTTCCAAAGCAGCTTTCATCAATTTGAACAATTTTGTTGACTCCACCCAATTTTCGAACTCTTCTAATACCCGATGTACAAATTTTGCGGCAAAAGTAGTACACTGTTTGTGCACTACATATAACTTCACGCATGTCCACTTTCACATGAAGGCGTTGACAGAACGAATACGTTTCAGACAAACCATTCACCCTTTCTAATAGAGCACCAAATATTGTCTTTCCGACAACACCAGGTAACTTTATCTCGTGTACATTTGTGAGCTTCATTGGTTCTTCGCATCTAGGGCAGAAGTTGTTACTAGAAATAATCCAGTTATCTCAAAGAAATTGCAACTCTTTTTGCTGGTCAACTCCCCCAACACAAGATATGTAAAATTTATAACGGGTTGGTCTCCTGATTCCAATGGACCAGTTAGCATCCTTTCTTGCGATGAACCGGAAAATGCCTCACACTGATTTCTACTTCGTGGTTCCAAATCTTCAGACCACAAGGATTCTGAATAAGACCTGTTTGCACTCGTATACTACAACGGAAACAATATACAAGTGCAACTTTTCTGATGAAACAAACAATAAAATTGCTATTCTCAGAATTGTGATATTGTTGAGTGAAAATATATGAATTGTCTTTTCTGTACTGCATTTTATTTAAGTGATTAAATGTTCTGTAATAAATAGAAGTGCACCACGTGATGTGTGTTTACAACGCGAGGCGGTAAGAGGTTTTAGGGTATCGCAATATAGAATTAAGTGGATGGGTTAAATTCTAGATGATGATACCTAACATTTATTTTTCATAATATTTCTGTGCAAATTTTATTTTTCTAATTTATCCCTGCCCGAAAACCCCTACTTTCCGTGCAGTCCCGTGACATATGTACGCAATGGATATCGCGATATAGATTAAATTCTAGATGAAAATAACTATAGTGTGTGTCACGAACGAAGGCGGCCCAGTTTAGCCAGATTCTGCGTATGACGTCATAGCTCTGCCAGTAGCCAATCGAATTCAGTAACAATCTAGCGCTTGTCGTGGTTACACAAGTGTTGATTGTTTGCTGTGGCTGATATTCCTGTCTCTCTTAATAGTATTATCCATATAAAGTGCTGCTAAAACGCATATTATTGTTTATTATCATTGCACAGCAGTAATATTTGTAGAAGTAGTGTAATTACTACACTTTCTTCCTCTCTGTAAGTGGGAACTGCACCACTTTCGGTACCTGCCAGAAACTGGTACTAACCTGTTGAAATTTACATCAGTCACTTCGTCAACATGTCCTCTTCATGTTTTGCGATCATAAATCGCGGAAAAGTCGCCAGGAATTTAATTAAAAAGCCGAATATGAAAGGCTGAACAACTGCTAAATGCTTTCAACACTGCTAAAATAGCATAAAAATTATCGGCACAGGGATCATTTCAACGTAAACAGTTTAGTATTGTCATAGAAATCGTGGTTAGGTTGAAATACGGCCTGGACCAAGTGATAAAAAAATTACGAAATTTTGGCTATGCGACATCTAACATGCCAAGCCGTATTTGTTTACAACGGAATCTCTGGTTGCTCATTGCTATGTAAGATGGCGGTCATCACCGTATTACAACTCCGATAAATATTGCGTGTTTGTCAATTTTGTGCGACTTTTTACAAAGGAGTAGAGCTGAAAAGGCATGAAAACATTAGAACACAGGATTAAATCAACAATTTAAGAGACTGTCACTGATTTTTTCAACATTGGCGGCATGTAACTGCTGTGCGTCATGTCTTATTTCGGCATTTTTAATTAAATTCATGGCAACTTTTCCGGAATGTATGATCGCAAAACGTGAAGAGGACATGTTGACGAAACGACTGATGTAAATTTCAACACGTTAGTACCAGTTTCTGGCAGGTACCGAAAGAGTGCAGTTACCCTGTAAGTCACTCTCGTCTCCTGCTGGAAATGCGGCAACGTCGTTAACCATTGTGATCCTATTTCTCTCTCTCTCTCTCTCTGCACCACCCATCTTCATTCGTGACGCACACTATAAAATGAGGAAAATATTACAATTTCATTTTCTTAATATCTCCCTGCCTGACAACCTCTACTTCCCGTGCATTCCTATAACACATATGTCGCTGAATAACTTTAAAATGTTGATACACGCAGACTGAATATGTCACAATGATGTCATATATACCACGTGATCTGTGCACTATACGAGGCGGTAAGAGATTGTAGCGGTATCCGTATCTAGAATTAAACAGAAATGTGGCCTGGACAAAGAGAAAAAACATTACAAAAATTTCATTCTGCAGCACCCATTTCAGAAACAGCAAAGGCCTATTTGTTAAAACGAAACAGTCGAGCATCTTCAATTGCTTGTATCAATGTAGATGGCAAGCATGGCTGTGCTACGCCTCAGAAAACAAGTATTTTCTATTCGTATATTTTGTGCAACTTTCAACAATGGGTGGAAAATGAAACTGCAAGAAAACATTGCAGCTAAGGATTTAACCAACATTTAAAGAGAATGTCATTGATTTTGCACCACTGGGAGCATCTAATAGCTGAGCACAGGTTTCATATTTTGGCATTTTTAATCTAATTTGTAGTGACTTTTCTGTAAAATAAAGAGTGCAAAACATCAAGAGGACATTATAACAAAGCAATTTATAGAAATTTCAACATGTTAGTATCAGTTTTGGGTATGTTCCAAACATGGTGCAGTGCCCTAACTTTGTGGTTTCCTAACACATCCAATGAACAAGTACTTTAGTAGGCTATATTTCTTGTTTAACTATACACCTAGCCACATTTCAAGGCATTTTAATTTACTATTTTCTGTCTCATTGTTCGAACATGCACGTTTTCTTTAAAGGTGTGTCACACAGTAAATGAGAACCAAAATTGGTAACATATCAATACCTCGGAACCTTCAAAAATTGTCCTATCGGTCTGAAATTTGGTACACACATTCCTTAGGCGATAATATTTGATTAAACATGTATAACGTAAGCTTGGAATGTGTGGAAATAATGTAAAATCACTTCAAATATGGGTAGTTGCATACATGTTATTACGCAAGAAATACACATTATTACATGTCGATATTTATTCTGTGTGTTTCTTACTCTTAATTATTGGTCCAGGCTACATTTCGGGTTTTATCTAATATGCAATACCGCTGCCTCGCGACTGTTAGTGTACAGTCAATTTTTGTGACTATTGTGACAGAGCTAAGCTCGGTCAAAATAATTTAAAACTGTAAAATTTCAACATAAACTGATATGCTGAAGGTGGATCAGATGCAGGCGGCCGCTTACCAGCGGCCGCAGATGTCTGATAACACAACCAGATGTTCAGTTTTGATGTGTTATTGGACATCTGCGGCCGCTTACTAGCGGTCGCCTGCATCTGATCCACCTTCGGCATATCAGTTTATGTTGATATTGTACAGCTTTAAATTATTGTGACCTCACTACGCTCGGTCACAATAGTCAGAAAAATTGACTGTACGTGAACGTGACGTCACGATGACGACATGTTAACCGTCGCGAACGCAGCGGTATTGCCTGTTAGATAAAACCCTACATTTCTACCTAACCACAACTGCTATTAGCAAAAAATTCAACCAACATAAATGCTTGGTATTAAACATTCGTTACGGTAGACGTCATGTTTGTCCCTGTAAGGTAGTCTGCCATGCAATATATCTTAGCACTGAAAAACAATGTCAACCCGCACAGAGAAATTGTACCTAAATGTTACACGATTTTCTAGTTATTATGTATCTGCAATTTGCATGTGGAAAGCAGTTTTTATTCAATAATGAAGATTTAAAAACACATGGAATAAATGTCAACAGCTATTAACGTGTATTTCTTGCGTAATAACATGTATACATCTACCAAAATTTCTACACATTTGAAGGTTACGTTACACACACTTTAAATCAAATATTATCGCCTTAGGAATGTGTTTACTAAATTTCATACCGATAGGACAATATTTATAGGTTCCGATGTATTGACGTGGAGCCCCAAAATTCATACCAAAATTTAATTAGGAAATTTTGGCTAGAGCGCAATGCCAGGGTCCCAAGAAGTAAATGTGCTATCAGCCTGAAATTTAATGCATATTATTTCATAAAATGGTGCATATGAAGCCGTCAAGCGTATGAAAAATGTATAAAGTTGTTTGAAATATGGGTAGCTCGTTAGAAGTAATCACGCAATAAATGCACATTAATAGCTGTTAATATTTATTCCACATGTTCTTAAGTCTTCATTATTGGATAAAAACTGCTTTCCACCTGCAAATTGCCTACACCTGATAAGAAGAAAATCATTAACATTTACAATTCATATGTGCGAGGCGACATATTGGATTTCAATGCTGAGATATATTGCATGGCAGCCTACCTTCCAGGGTAAACCATGGCACTACCATAACGGATGTTGGATACAGAGAATTTAAGTTAGTTTAAATTTTTGATAATAGCAGTTGTGGTTAGGTTGAAATGCAGCCTGGACCAATAGTTAAAAGTAAGAAACACGCAGAAAAATATCAACATGTAATAACGTGGGCGATAACATTTATTGCGTGATAACTTGTAACGAGCTACCCATATTTCAAACAACTTTATACATTTTTCATACCCTTGACGGCTTCATATGCACCGTTTTATGAAATAATATGCATTTAGGAACGTGTGTAGTAAATTTCAGACCGATAGCACATTTATTTCTTGGGACCCTGACGTTGTGCTCGAACCGAAATTTTTATCCAAGAGTTCTCAATATACAGTAAACATGTTACATTTCCTGAGAGTAATGATGCTGATAAAATTATTGCATGGCAGCCAACCTTCTAACCTGAAGTTCAGCGACTCCAAAGTCCGCCCCCCCCCCCCCCAAGTACCACTCCATGAAAGAAATCAAACTCACATACTGAGAAATCTTACAATAAAAATTTGGTGGGGTGGGTACTTTCCCCACTTATCCGAAACTGGTACTAACCGGTTGAAATTTGGATTAAAAGCTTCCACACAATGTCCTCTTCACATTTTGCAATCTCTTTTTCAGAAAAGGCTCCACAAATTAAATTAAAAACGCCAAAATACGAGACGCTGCACAACCACAAAATGTTTCCGGCAGTGCAAAAATGACAAATTATCAGTGAAGGGATCATATCAACATAAACAGGTTAGTGAGGACCTATATCATTGTGGTCAGGGTTAGGTTGAAATTCAGCCTGGACCAAGAGAACGTGTAGAAAAGTTCATTCTGGGGCAAACCATCTCAGAAATGGTGGATTTGTTTACAACGGAAGCAATCGATTGTCTGATTGCTCATATCGATATAAAGATGGTGACATGCTACAGCTCAGAAAAATATTTTCCGTCTGTTAATTTGTGCGACTTTTCACAACGGAGGGAAGCTGAAATAGCGAGAAAACATCGCAACAAAGGAGTTAACCAACATTTCAATTAATTGTCATAAATTCTGCAATGCCAGAAGCATCTAATAGCTGTGTGTCACTTCCACATTTTGGCATTATTAATTTGTGGTGACTTTTTCGAAAAAAAAGATTGAAAAAGGTGAAAGCATATTATAGCACAACAATTAATCCAAATTTCAACAGGTTAGGAACAGTAAAGGAGGGGTGGAGGAAGTGCTATCCACACCAAAATTTTATTTAAGATTTCCCAATATGCAATAAACATTTTGCATTTCCTGAGAGTCAGGATCCTAATCTTCTGATAACACATCGCATGGCAGCCAACCTTCCAATCTGTAGTTCAGTGGTTCGCAATTATCCCCCCCCCCCTTAAAGCAAACACTCATATCTCTTAGAGTATGCCTACCACTTATAAGGAAACACGGCTAAAGTTCATACACAACATACAAAACCCGTTTAATTTGCAACTAATAGCGTTTGTGGTTATGTTGAAAAGCAGCCTGAACCAAGACTACACTATATATACTTAATGGAATCGTATAACATTCTTTCTAAAACGATACTGCCTAAAACAATGTGTACAGATATTCAGGCCGATATGACTTTTTTTAACGTTCCTGCATAATGACTCTTAAACAAGCTCTTCTTACTACATGCACAATTCTTTACTAGCACATACCAAACACAGAAAAAGCTGAAACTATAGAAACAACAAATTCCAATCTAAAACAATTCTATACAGAAACACCTTTGTTCTCCAAAAAGTGAAAGATTATATTGGATTCCAAAATAACGTCACCTACACAAACCATACGATGGCGAATTACTAAAATGGCGTCTACTCAGGGTAATGTCCTCCAATTCGCCAGAATTACAGTACGGAGTATAGTAAAATAGACTTACAAATTATTATTAAAACAAAAATTTTCACACCACTGTTTTAATTCCATACATTGTACAAGAAATAATTATCGCTTTGTTTAGAAACGCCACAATCTTAAAGGATCCGAACAGCAAACGTTAATAAGTATCTTAATAACAAAAAAAATAAAGATAACAACTACAATAACTCCCCAACAGCGAAAAATATAACAAAATTTACCACAGTAACAAGATCCGGAATTAAAAAATTCAATATTCCTTCGGTCAAACACAACGATCCCGCAATGGCGCAGTTCACACCGAAAACGAACCAGATTCCAGTAGAAATGGCGGCCGGCGAAAAGACAGCGTTCAGAACAATAGCTCAAAGATATTCAATACATTCATTTACCATAGATACCAATAATAGAGACTGACTGTAGAATGAGGAAAATTAATAATTAGCTGAATACTACCAAATGCGAGGCCAAAATCTTGACACTCCGCCATCCGAGAAATCCCAAAAACTCCAAATTAACGACGATGAAATAGAATGGCATCCAGCAGATAAAGCAATAAAATATCTAGGACTACACTTGGATCGCAGACTTACATGGAACTACCACATTAATCAGAAACTATCCGAAGCCTATATTCGCATCTCCAAACTCTATCCTCTTCTGAATAAGAGAAGCTCTCTTAAAATCGAGAGCGGGTTGTTACCATACAAATCACTGATCCGACCCGCCATGTTATACGCATCGCCCGTATGGTGCACAGCCGCTCCATCCAAACTACAGAGAATACAGTCCCTACAAAACAAACTTCTCCGCACTATCTTAAAAGCACCATGGTTCGTACGAAACTCACAACTTCACAGGGAAACTGGACTCCAAATCATTAAAACGTATATTATGAACTCTGCAAAAATCTTTATAGATAGCCTAGAAGCAACTCCTGGAGCACAGTACTACAATCTAGGCCGCCGATCAACGAGGCAACCACGTCTAAATTCGTATCGCCTACCACAAGACAACTTAAGCGACGACAACAAGATGCCATCTGACTATCCTTGAACACTGTATAAAGTTCTTATACTCATTTTCCTTTCATACTACTAATAAAACATTTTAAATTATATTACCATTATTATTATTATCAATATCTTACCTGACTTTTTTACATATTAAATAATAATAATTCAGTTACAGAGGAATCCAATTGGACTGACCTCAGGCCAGGCGATGTAATCAATAACTTTAAGATCACAAAACTGTATAGCAAAAATGTAATTGCTGGACGTTTTAAATAAAACATAGTTATTAAAAAATAATTTACAGTTAAACAAATGCATAAGAAAATAATACATCCGCCAGAAGGTGTACAATCATAGCACACATAGTAATGAGCTAATTTGTAATAAAAGAAAAACAACTTTAATAAAATTTGAACTTAGAAATAATAATATAGATAATAAGTTTAATCTGATTACAGATGAAGGAAACATTTATGAAATAAATGAACATAAGTTCCTTGGAATATACGTGAATAAGTTTCTAAATTGGAAAGCTCATGTTGATTTTGTTTGTAAAACAGTAAGTAAGGAAATCTTACTAATGAATCAGTTGTGGACAGAAGTGTTTTAAAAATTACATACTATGGAATAATCTTTCCACATATCCTGTATGTAATTGAAGATTAAGGATCTTGTTGCCATTTCTACATGAATAGATTGTTAGTGCTCCAGAAAAGATGTATCAATATCTCTGGTTGTTTAAATAGCAACACGCTTTGTATTCTGTCGCTCAAAAAACGTTATAGTCATTCGATTATTATCGTTTTAGTGAGTGAAATAGTTTATTACGGTGAATAGACTGACTTTTTAAAGCTTTTGAGTAATTATTTAACTACAAGTGCAACAGCGACAACCTAAGTTCTACAGATACCATAATCTCCACCATTTTTGGTGGAGATTATATACAAGGGGGCCCAATCGGTGTCCCTGCCGGCAGTGCAGTTCACTAGGTTACAACATAGGAGAGGTAGTCGGTGAAGTGTTGAACACAGTGTTAAACTTAGACAACTCCACAAAACTGCTACCATCATCGGAAGAAGAAATGCCTCTATAAAAGCAGTCCAACAAGCGCCTGCTCCGAGACATCGACAACACAACAGCAGCCGATAGCTCTGAAAAACTTCCAAGGGTGGAAGTTGGCAGAAACCAACATCAGCAGCTCATCGCAGCAACACCGGCAATAGGGAGCAACACTAACCCAGTACCGACTTCAATAAGTGATCAACGACCAAGCGCTGGCCCAGTGGTAAAAATAGCGAACAAATATGAATGGTATGAGAGGTGGCCCATATATTATTTTTGTAGAAAGCAAAGTGAGCAACGTTGGTAGACTACATCCCATGGCAGTCGGCTAACTGATCCACCATGAAGGCGAATTAGTAACCAAAAACATAGTGAACATTACTAAGTCAGGCAGAAATCGTATTAAAATCGAGACAATTTCCGGTCCGCGTGCTAACGTCCTAGCCCAAAGCAAAATTTTCCCTATGCACAACATGGAAGCTTACATCCCCATTTCCTTAACAACCCGCCAAGGCATTATAAGAAATGTAGACATTTCACTAACGGAAGAGGAGATAATGGAAATGATAAATGTGACGTTCAAGTAGAACGAATAAGGCGATTCACCAAAAATACAAGTGATACCGATACAGACCAGAGAAGACCCTTCCCAGTTTGTGCAATTACATTCAAAGCGCAACGCCGTCCAGAATACGTGATAATCCATGGAGTAAGATGCCCGGTTGAACCGTACATTGTAAGATCCCCTCTTCCTGTATTTAGGTTTAGGTAAATGTAATCTGCCCGTCTTCAAGCTGTAATCTAAGCTGCTGAAACCGGCAGATTATTTCCATTCACAGTTCAGAAACAACAAATAATAAATATCTAGACAACGAATTCTTTGAAGTAACACTCGAAAAACACTTTTATTTATATTCACAAGGGTCAAAACACACTTCTTACATTCCTTTTACTCAACAACTTACCAGATATATTTTATTCTCATCCATACCCTTGCCATATTTTCTTTGTCTTCGCCTCCAAAGATATACATTATCATAGATAATCATTGTCCATATATATTCTGGCCCTTAAATATACGTTTATCTTTATCATTTTTTCATAACAATTTAACACATTTGTATTCACAATACAACTAATATTCAATTAACTTTTAACAAAATTTATTCACAAAATTTAAAGTGTAAGGGACTTTGTCACCTTACAACATCCCTTCGGTCCTTCAATGTTTCCAATGTTTGAGGTACGGTCATTATAGTAAACAATGTCGGAGTCAACCTAGATATAGCCATTGTTCTGGAAACCACCCTTTCAAAGAGTGTATGAACTATCAAGAACTAAGCGAGATATAAAAAAAATATTTTTTACCATCAATTTTTCTCGTCGAGTTACATAAGAATCCATCATCAAGGGTTATCGTAGAATCCCCTGAATTACCACAAATCTCGCACCATTAATTAATCCCTGACTGGCATTAAGATTTCTATTTAACATAATAATAACATTTTTCTTTGAAAGCAATTTATGAGGCGGTCTCGCAAATGGATCTAGCGATTTGGATGAAATTTCATATGTAGATAACGTTTTGCTTTTCAAGTTTTAACGTGTTAAAAAAAAAAAAAGGAGCAATTTTGGCATTTGGTTTCTCGAAAACGGCTCTAACCTTATTATGTAGAAGGTTCAGGTACCAGTAAGCCTACTGATGTTGGTTAAATTTCTCTTTGATTAACCTCAAAACACCTAGGAAGCCTTCAAGGCATTTATTTTAATCAAACTTTACTCAAAATCTTGGATATTAAACAGAAATCGATAGATGCCGAGTGAAGATCGGTCACCCAGGTACTATATATTTATATAGGGTTTTGTTACTGATTAGATGCAATTCAAAATTGAATAACATTAATAGTGAAAATCATAAATATTACACTCGAATCAAAACTAATTTACATATCAAAAGATATAACTCCAAAGCAGCAGATATAAGTGCGTTTGAAATGGGAGCAAGACAATATAATAAGCTACCAACACATTTAAAGTCATTGACTGGAAATGAATTTAAAACTGAAGTGAAACATTATTTATATAATTAGGCTTTATATGATCCTAATGAGATGTGAACTGTATGTAATAGCATTTCTGTATTGAATTGTTGTAACTTAATGTTAATTTACTTACTCGAAGTTCCTGGCCTTGCTATGGAATTCATTTATATTGGAATTAATTATACTATAAGGTACTCTTGTTGTGTAAGATGTATTGGTCCTTGCTAGAAACTTGTGCACACTAGTATATTGGCAATAAACAATAAACTTACGTCAATTATATTTACACAATATCCTGCAATTCTTTTGTAGTGACCTTAGAAATAAACTCTTCGATAGAGTAAAAGGAGTTGTCAAATGAAAATTATTTTAATTTTTTCCGGAATTTTCTGCCAGACATATAAGATGTGTTGGGAGCTTATTGAAGATATGTATCCCTGAATATGGGACCCCTATTTGAATAAATGACAACGACTTGTAAATCTTGTGAAGATCATTTTTATTTCTAGTGCCACAATTACATATTTTACTGTATGTTTTAAACACAGTATAATTTGTGACTACAGAGGACATTAATATTAAAATCGCAAACTTCTTGAACAATTCTCTACACAAGTTCTAATGCTAATCCCACACAATTCTTCATACTCCCTTTTGGGCTCCGAATAATTTATCAGTAGAATTGCTCTAGAAAATTATTCCATATCAGCTTCGAGCTGTCAAAAATGACGGTTTGAACGCAATATTGTGGCAGTTAATTGTTTTTTTTGCCGTTGGTTAATTATATGGAATTGTTATTACATAATGCTAATTACCTTGGTTTTGTAATGTTCTACATATTTAATTTGCATTTCGCATAACAATACAGTAGTAACTTCTACTGAATAATGACGACGGCAGTATAGAACCAATTAAATTAAAAACAAATTAGGAATTCCGAAAACTTTTGCTATCCATGTGATATCAGTTTTATTCCTGGTCCAGGCACAATTCAGCACGGTACGTATGGAACTACTTTGACCCGCATTAATTAATACCTTTTGCGACATGGCACTTATGAAACCAGTTTAAATGGTTTGTAAAACTGATTGCAGAGCGAATTATGCTGTAAATAAATGTGTCAGTTGTGATTCTGGACAACTTAGCCACAATCTCCACCAATATTGCATTCGAAAATCATAGCTTCTGTTACCCTCATATGAATAACGACTGACATCACCTATGTTGGTAGTCTGGAATTTATTCTGGAAAAGCGTATAACGATCATTTTTATTATTATTTTCGTCATATGAATAGCATACTGTGTTTAGATAATCGGAGTATTTGACTATGATTTGTTTAAACAAATACATTTTACATTAATGCAGGAAAGTATAATATCTCAGTGATACAATCGCGATTCGTACATTTCGTGTAAACTTTATCTGAGTTTTTAATAAACTTCATTGTTCATCTTCTGCCAAAACATTCCTAGGTTAGATTTCAACCTAATTTTTATAACTGTTACAGATAATTTAACGCAAATTTGCACAAATTTCTGCATCTAGTTGTCGCAAATAAATAAAACGGAACATGCAAATTTAAACGAACGTACCAATTGTAACTTTGTAACGTATGACTGCCTCAAATTAATTTCTTTTATGGCTGCTCTTGGTATGTTACTTCCAAAACAGAATATTTAGTTTTATCTGGTAACGCAGTTACTTTATAGCAGAAACCATGAGAAATTAAAGTTTACTTTCATTAGCGACATGTTACTGAAAAATACTCTTAGTTCCAAAAATTTTCAGCCGAAATATTTGTCCATATCTTTTTAAGAATAAAACGTTAAGAAATTAAGACATAATGCCTGTATTATGGCCATTAATTTCATACCGGTTGCGTATTTATTCAACTGTGTAAATAATCTCTAATATCTCTGCTCGACACTATTGCTGCAAGAATATCGTTGTTGAATTGCCATTCATAATATGAGTTAATAAAAAGGTAAACTTAAATCTCATTTAATAACTAACACGTTTATCAAATACTTAGGATACCATCTAGTAGAAATTTATTCTGGAAAAGCATGTAAGGAAAAACGAATAAGAATCATTTTTAATTATATCTTTCGTTATTTGAATACATTACTCTGGTTAGATTATCAGAGTATTTGGTTAGGATTTTACATAAATAAATGCATTTTACTTTAGATGATGGAGACTATAATTTCGAAATCGGATAACTGTTATTTATTTGACTAATACATTTCGCGACTACATATATTTCTCTGAGTTTTTAATAAACATCATTGTTTCTTATCATTTGCCAAAAAAAAATGTTAGGCTATGGTTTAAATTAGTTCTTTTAACTGATACAGATAAAATAGAGTAAACATTTAATATCCTTTTCTTTACATGAATTTCTGCATCTAGTTGACGAAAATAAACAAAAAGCAACATGAAGGAATGAATGTAATATGGTGGCTGTTGATTGTTGAGTGAATGCTGGTACGTGACCGTTCTCTAGCCAATAGCTATAGACGACGTGCGCAGTCTCCAGATTACGGCATTTTATATAAGAGGATGACATTAAGGAGTGAAAATAATCAAAATAAACAAGTTTCCTCCTACGGAGGAGATCACCTATAGGCGAAATTGTTCAAATTACAAATGTGGCTGCAACTAATCGCTTCAGTAATTCAGAAACATGTTTAAATTGGGTACTTGACTAATTTTGGGAAAGTAGTCCGTATTGTAGCTGGTCGTCTACTATAAACAAAACAAAAAATTATTTCTTGACATAACGAACGGAAAAATAGCAAACTTTTGCATTTTTATGCGATGATTTGAATATTGGCGCCAAAACGCTCCCAGCTGTCAGGTAGTCTCTTGTGACGTCAGTTGTTGGCTCGTGCCATTGTAAATATATAGGCGGATTGCTTATTTCATTATTAAAATGAGTTCTAGAGTTTACAAATGGTGTTTGGTGCCTCTGTGTGTAAACACGACCGTTTATACACCCAAAAAATTCCTCAGACTTCCACGGCCATCTTTGTTCATGTTTAATTGAGTTTCGGGTTTTGCCGCGTTGTTTATTTCCTTACCTAAGCCTTCGGCTGGTATCCTCCAGCCTTCGTCAGAGATACTGTTTATGTTGACATAGCAACGAGCGCCAAGCATCGCAGAGTAAGAGGCCAACAAAATTCGCCTGTCTCCCATAAGTAAAATTTCAAGAAACGAGGCTACTGTGGAGAGAAGACCAGTGGTGGCCCCGACGGGTGAAAGAGGCAGCAGAAATTTTAAAAAACACCAACAACATCAACGAAGATAGCGGCCTCTTACTCTGCGATGCTTGGCGCTCGTTGCTATGTCAACATAAACAGTATCTCTGACGAAGGCTGGAGGATACCAGCCGAAAGCTTAGGTAAGGAAATAAACAACGCGGCAAAACCCGAAACTCAATTAAACATGAACCCAAAAAATTGTTTGTTTCCGTTCCACGCAACGAAGTAATGTGGAAACAGTGGTTAATGCTTGCACGACGTGATCCTAGCTTATGTTACTAATATATCCTCAATATATTGTTCTGAAGACCACTTTGACGTAAGTTTGTGATTAATATTTTATTATTTTTTATAAGCTATGTACCTCAATATTTTGTGCTGTGAAAAACTTAAATTACTGCCGGTAAATAAATTACGACCCTGGAGATTAAAATGCTGTTCGTTGTAAATGTAACAAATTTTTTTTATTGATATAGTTGCCAAAAGATTTGGTAAACTATATTGAGTATCATATAATGGGATCAGCATCAAAAGTACTCATAAACCAAAAAAAAATAATTATTTACTTTTGATTTGTCTCTTTAAGTTACTGAAGAATCCATCATCGAATTTAGATTAGAAGAAATTTTTCTTCTGGTTGAGGCCGCATTTCGACGTAACCACATCACTTTTGAGACAGTATATCTCGAGAATTAAGCGAGATATCAAAAAAATTAATTCCTTACTTTCGATTTTACACGTTACTTACGAATCTTTCACCAAATTGCGGCGCTACGGTTATCGTAGAATCCCCGCTTCAACGAATATCGAAAAATATATCGACCTGAATAGGACGATAGTTTACGACTTTCTTAGAAAGTGTGATCAAAATATTTTTCTAGCTATACAAAAACTCGTATAACCTCTAATATAGAAAGAAAAAGCTTTATTTTCACAACATTATTGCCGAAAAAATAGCGTCGAACGAATGTGAACAGACTTAACATTAACTAACCCAGCGCGGCAAAACATAGTTGTAGAAATCACTCAAAGATTTTTTCAAATAGTAGTTACATTAACGATTAAACACTACACATGCTTCTGCGAAGCAACAGTCATATTAAACACATTTTAAAAGATACTACAATGAAATTGTCGCTGACCCTAAGTGTAGGATCGTGCTATGACTATTAATTGGGTTTGCCAAGATTACTGACACGTGGGTTCTAAGGGGTTAAGCTATGACTAGCGCCGACTTTCTTCATGTATCTTCTGCTCTTGAATTCTTCCTTCTTGAACCTATCCTCTTCTTCTCTTAATAAACATGAACATCGTGGGTAACTTGTAACTAGGAGAGCGAGCGGACAACTATGGGCTACTTGAAATGAAACACTGTGTCTGTAAACCCCATTTAATCTGCACTGAACCGTAAATCATCAACAGTCAATGTTGTAGAAGATTGGAGGTATTTCGTAACTCGTGATACTGATCCTAGGAATGAGACTTAGCCCTACAGTTCACAACTAACAGAGTATGGTAAGGTTGGTACAGCGAATATCTATTCCGAGGCCTAGATGTTAACTTGTAGCTCGTCAGAGTGATCAATGTATTCTAGCTTGCTGGAAAAGTATTGGCTTGCATGCTCAACACTGCACGTGTAGCTCGCAACCCGAACTGTCGATCGGCAGAAAGTCAAACAATAGGACGTGTTTACTCGACGTCTGGCTGCAGTGAAACTTAGAAAACTTACATGATTTCGATACTAAAATATTATAATAAATGACGTCTCGTCACAAAATACTCGAAATGTAGACCTGTTGATTAAAATCGCAAATTAGCAAGCTGTATTAAGTAAAACGCTCCACTAACACACATGCTGCTAAAATACCTTACATTCTATCGTTTCATCGTAATATGGTATTATGTATAACGTAACAACGTATGCAAGTAAGTATTTACCTGGACGTTTTGACATTCCGGAATTCTGCTGAGCAGAAATCGGTGTTTGGTGCAAAAAACATTCCCAGCATCATCACGTCAATTTTGGGCAAATTAGAGCTATTTGTCTTAATAAAACCAACTTCCACTGCGAGTATAAGAAGAATAATTGTTTTACAGCCAGCACTGAAACCTTAACAATCTTAAATAAGCGACGGAAAGATAGTCAACACATGAAAATACACGGCAGCCAAACTGGCGCGAGCTGAACACAGACGTCATGCGCTCCGATTGGTGTTTCGTGTCACGTGATTAACAGCTGTCTTTTTTCATTTTTATTTTATTAAAAATAGTATGTTTTTACTCCTGTCCAACAAATGAAGTTGATTTTCTTTATCCTTGCAACTTACTCTATCAGTGTAAATTAAGGTTTCATAGTTAGTGTCAAGTACCCCATTATGATCAACTAGATAAACCTGGCCTGAGTACAGTACCTTCAAGATCGGATAAAAACTGTAGATTTGTATGTCACCACAAAAACTTTAAAACAATTTTTAATTTTCAAATTCCAATTTGTTGATCAGCAACTGTTCGTTCGGAATCGGACCCCATCGCCATTTGACAGGATATGTTATGGGCTCTTAGAATATCCTATCCACTTTGGCCGATTTTCTATCGCTTTTGAGATATTTTTTTAAAAAACTAAATGGTTCCAAATATTTATTTTACAATATACGTGAGCATACTTCCATCAGAATTGTATAAAAACTGTAGCTTTCTATAAAGAACAGTGGCAAAAATTAAATGGGGTAAATGGGTGAACAGAATGTAGACAGTATTTTCTCTTTGCTTTGAAGTATACATGTGCACCGTTCCATCGAAGTCTGAAAAAAAACCCTTGTGTTTCTATAAGGAACATTGAAAATTAAGAGGGGTGGAGGTAAAGGGGGAGAGAGGTTAGGCTTTTAAAACCAAATGTAGGCAGTATTTTTATGTTTGTTTTAAAATATACATCTGTAAAGTTCCATAAATATCCAATAAAAACTGTGAGTATGTATAATCAGTGGCGTAGCTAGGTTAAAAAATATTTTCGATCATCAGGCAAAACTGGCAAATTTTTTTTTTTTTTAGCTGTACCAAGTCTTGTGAGGTTTGCTAGCAGGGGCTTCCTGAGCTGAGCTTGGGGGCATTGGATTTTTAAAAACAAAATAATAACAGTATATTTCTGCTTGTTGTTAAGTATATGTGCGCAAAATTCCTTGAAAATTGGTTAGACACTGTAACTTTGTATAAAAAAATGACAAAAATTAAGTGGGACGGAAACAGGGAAAGCAGTTGGATTTCTTAAAACCAAATGTTGACAGTATTTTTCTGTTTCGTTTAAAGTATAGATCGATATTGTATAAAAACTGCGGGTATGTAAAAATAAAATTTAAAACAATTAAGGGGATGGAAATGGGGAGAGGGTTTGGAGTTTTGCAAACCAAATGCAGACTGTACTTATCGGTTTTTCTTTAAAGTAGACGTATGCAAAGTTCTTTGAAAATTGGATAGAAACTGTGGCTTTGTATAAAGAACATTGACCAAAATTAGAGGGCGTAGAAACGGCGAGAGAGGTTGGATTTCTGAAGACCAAATGTAGTTTCTATGGGCAAAGTTTTATCGATATCGAATAAAAATTGTTGGTACCGTGAACAGGATAACTTGGGATAGTTTAATTTTTTAAATTATTGTACAGCTTAGCAATTAAGTGTCAGAAACACATTGATTGTGTATAAACACCAGTGGTTGTATGTTCTAGTTAGTTTTCATCACGAAATGTTTACGCCTGAAAAGTATATTTTTCCTGCTGTCCTAAGTTGCCCTTGAAAATGGGTAACTTGGGACAGTAACTTAACCTCAATGGTATTCGTAATTCTTGATGTCTGTGCCCAAGTTAAACTATATTTAGGTTTTTTGAGACATTGCAGAAACAACCAGTAAGGGAAAGCATTGATTAATTGCCAAACAGGTGCATTTATCTCACCTTCATTACATAATACATCTAAATACAGAATATCACACTTGAGTAAAATATGGCAAGGCACATATCTACCCTACACATTTCTTTAATTGGTACAATAACCTTCATTATTTGATGTGTCTTAACATTGTCAGTATCATCACCTGTAGCAAATGCAAAGATACTGGTTTTCTTTCTTTGGTACATACAAAGAAATTTACATTGATGGGTTCCATCAGCTTCTATTATAAGCACTTGCACTACAAAAACTTTTCTTTCTGTTTCTTGTTGCCTTCATCATACATGAGTTTAACGTTCGTTAACACTTGGCTGGATGTTTCCAGAGGGTTCTTCAAAATTTTTATCATCATATGTAATGGGTTCCCAATACTCTGTGTCACGTTCTTCATCTGATGCACCAAAATTATCGAAGTACGGTTCATCACTCGTGTCATGAACTGAGAATGATTCATTATTAGATTCAGACTCTGAGTCATCATTGTTACATTGCTTCTGTTTTTGGGTCTCAGGCAGTACTAAATTAGAGCCACTCCCATGTTCATTTCACTGGAGTCAGATATTATATGGTCCTTAGTATGGACACCTTTGCTCCTGTTGTTCTTCACATCTGCAATCATTTGTGTTGAAATGCTTTGACCAGCAGTGAGCTGAAGCCTCTGTGGCTTTATCGGTATTCCTCAAAATTTTTCCAATTTGCAGATGACACAAACATAAGAATTAAAAATACTCCAGATTTATCTACAGAATATATTCCAAATTATTTCATTGAACTTATTAATAAATGGTTTACAGCTAATGGCTTGTCTTTAAACTTTGATAAAACTAAGTACATGCAATTAAGTACATCACACAGATTAACACCAGATATAGACATAAAATATGCAGGAGAGTCCATTCAAGAGGTAGAGAGTGTGAAATTTCTAGCTTTGTATATTCATCATAATTTAAATTGGAAAGTACATGTTTCTGACTTACTAACGCGATTGGGTGCAGCCACTTTTGTAATTCGTACAATTTCATCTATAAGTGATCAGGGGCGTAAATGAATAATAAATAAATTATTAATTCAACTGAAATATGGCATAAGGTGTTGGCTGATGCGGGCTTGCATCACGACGCGGCTTGGGAAACCAGGTCACTAGAATTGCTGAGCGAGGATCGCTGACCTAGCGGGGCGACGCACGCAAGCAACGCTGCAGGAGAATGATTGCAGCGAGGTTTCGTAATAGCTAATCGCCAGTTGCTAGTGACTTGAACTTGTGATTCGGGACTGACACATACGCCTCTGGCACGGCCACCGACCCCGCGCTATGCCGCTATCTTGCCAATACTTCCGATAGTCAGAAACAGCAATAGCACCTGTCGCGGTGTGGACCGTACCTTCCGGGGGTAACTTACTTGTAGCTTCTACGAATAAACGCACAGTACATCACAGTACGTCTTATTCTTGTAGTAGCGATAGGACCCTCTCTGCCGTCTAGGCGGCGGTGTCAGACCTGATTATTCCAGAGAGCGGCCTGTGCAAGTAAGTTCCACTCTCACCACTCGCCTTCATGACTACTAACTGGACCTGCATCTATACTGCAGAAACGTCCCGTACAGATTGGTGTCAGAGTGGCTTCGAACCCGGGACTCTACGAGATTCGTACAAAGAAGTGGAAGATACGTTTCAACGTGCGGATTCGAGACGGGACAACTGCTGGAGCCAACGGAGGGTCGACGTCAAGGCATCACGACTCCACGGCTACCGACTTCCGAAAAGGCGCGGAGGCGGCAGCAGCGACGGCGGGCATCGAACAGCGGGTGGAGCAACGTGGTCTCCAGGCGCGTGAGTGGCGGCGGCAGTCGAAGCAGTTTGGTGAGTAAATTCCAACTCTATTTATTATGGCAGAGTCTCAGCAAACAGTCCAGGATGT
>JARYHS010008074.1:345066871-345116865 GCA_031002005.1 Vandiemenella viatica
AGTCCTTTACGACTAAATATTGTTTCAGCATTACTGATTGCTTTCGAGAAGTGTCCTTTTTTTTTAGACTAACTTCAGGTTCATCAGATGTTTGTAAAATGTAAGTAGAGTCCTTGCATGTTCACATTAACAAATCAAAGCTTTGCCAGAGGTGAAAGTCTATTTTAAGGCCTGTAAAAATTGCATCCGAGATCCGGATTTTGAACCGGGGACCTTCTGTATCCACATCACACGCCACAAGGATTTGAAGGGAGAAGTACTGAAAAATATATATTCAATCATATAAAAGTGCATTTGTGTTTTGGGATAGCAAAAATAAATTATATAGAATAAAAGTAGGTTTACTTTATTATGTCTGAATAATATTTTTTAATTACATCCAGATTTGTCTCGACTCTGATGGTTACGGCATACGATTGGGCAACTGAAAATCCCTGGTTCAAATCCCTGTCTCAGCTGTAATTTTTATGGCTCTTAAAATTGACATTCAGCTCTGGCAAAGTTTTGATTTGTTAATGCTAAGATGCTAGGACACTACGTGGTTCAAATTTCACGTTAATCCGTAGTTTTCCTTTTCAAATTAGGTGACAATGCGGCCGATAAGTAACTATGTGACTGGAATTTTTAAATCACTTGAAATTATTATTATTTTACAGAATCTGCATTTAAATAAAAATGTATAATAATCTTATTTTTTATTGTTAAAAAAAAATATTGAGTGAATCGAAAGGAACCTCAACCAAAACAAACACATTAAATGTGAAGTGAGTGACGCTTGACATATAATTGTGACTATGTAGAGATACACGAGAATCTTTCAATCCAGTGTGACCATCATTTGTTAAAACTGCTTTAGAATACTATGCATAAGAGATCAAACAATTAGGAGATAACAGGATTCAGACAAAAAAACTATTTTAACATACTTCATTACTTTTGTAGACTATAAAGTACAATACCAAGTACAGGTGGTAGCTGTAGCTATGATCACAAAATCACTTTTAAGATAATTTTTTAACATTAATTCCGTGAAACAGTCAAGGGTATATGTTAAAGGAGACTGAAGACCCAGTAGGAACCCGCCCATCACACAGCCGTGCTATGGACCAGTTTGGATGTGAGGGGGGCGAGCCGACACTCGGCCGAGTGTTGGCGTAGGCTCGGCTCGGCTCAGTGTGGCCCAAGCTTAATACAGTGTTGGCCTTATAGAATGACACCAAGCAAAAAAAAAAAAAAGGTCACAATTGATGGCAGGTGTAGTTTTACAAAGGGCAGCCATAAAAGCTTTAAACTACTTTCTCCCCTCTACGGATCATCGCACAACTGCGACGGTTTATACTCATCTTTGAATTTCGACAATTCATACCACAGTTTTCCCAAAATACAGCCCCACTCTTCAAACTCACAGGATGCACCACCAAAACGCTAGACAAACAAAGAAGGATGAGGAAATCCACAAACGGGCAAGTGCCTACCTCCTAAGCGAGCCAGCCCTGGCAATAGTCAACCCCACGCATTCAGTTGAACTCTATATGAATGGTTGTGCTGAGAATCATACCCATGCAAAAGTGAATGGTGAAGAAAATCTTTGCATACCCGCCAAATGCACAACCACCACAGAGTCTCCTTTCAGTGGGCGATCCATATGCCGCAACTATAGGTCGCCCAGGATTACCAGTCTTGTGGATCTTAGGAAGAAGATACAGTGTGGGAGTGCGGGGATTCTGGGGAGTCAGGAGGGAGATGGACTGAGGAGAGGGGCCTTGCAGGGGGCCTTGTAGGTCAAGAAGATTTTTTATTTCCTGGCATATGGAGATAGTGGGATCTGTAACTTGTGGAATGTAGGTGTTAGTGTCCGACAGTTGCCTTAGGGCCGCCTCAGCCACATAGTCATTGCGGTCCATCACTACTGTGGTTAAGCCTTTGTCGGCAGGGAGGATGATGATGTTCTGGTTTTTGGACAGTTCTCTCATAACTCGAGTTTCCATATTGCTGAAATTTTTAGAGTGTGGGATGGAGTTTAGGAAAGAAGGTGAGGAAAGAGAGGATGTGAGGAATTCCTGGAATAGAATAAGGGGATGGTTTTGTGGGAGCCGGGGAGGATCCAGAGAAGATGCAGGTTTAAACTGTTGTAGACTGGGCTCAATCTCGCTCTGTCGACTGGTGTGTTCTCCTGTGACGGTAAAATGGTACCGCCAGAGAAGAGAGCGGCAGAACGCCAATGAGTCCCGGACCAAAGCAGCATGGTTGAACTTGGGAGTCGGAGAAAAAGTGAGTCCTTTGGATAAGACCGATATTTGAGGTTCAGTCAGGGGGGTGGAGGAGAGATTAATCACTGACTGTTTAGACTGGAGGTGAGGCGGGGGATTTTCGAGGAGGTGGTAAAAGGTTTGGATGGGGTAGATTGAGGAGGTGAGCCAAGCATGGAGTCTTTGCAACTATTGGTGGAGTTGGTGTGTGTTTACAGCAGTGGAATGTTGATAGGGGAGGGACAGGCCTAGAGATAAATAGCTCCTAATAAGAGCTGAAAGGTTTTGAAGATGTTTTTATGCATGATGGGCCTGTAATTGTCTGCACTCTGACAGGATATGTTGCATATGATGAATAAGGTGAGGGAATGAAAGACAGAGGATTTTGTGGAGTGAGACAAGTTGAGAGGAATGTTGATACGCCATGTGGTACCGCAATGGGCACCCACATGGCCCCATCCTATGCCAACTTATTCCATGGTCGTCAGGAGGAACGTTTCCTAAACAACACTCCCTCTAAACCCACTGTGTGGTTCAGATACATAGATGACATATTTATGATCTGGACCCACGGCGAAAACCACCTCCTTGAATTCCTCCACTCCCTTAACAATAGCAACAATTCCATCAATTTCACCTGGACTTACTCCCACTCACATTCCTCGATGTTGACATCATGCTCAGGCACGGTGTCCTTCATACCGCAGTCCACATCAAACCCACTAATTTACAGCAGTATCTACACTTTGATAGCTGCCATCCATTCCATACCCAACGTTCTCTCCCATAGTCTTGCCATCCGTGGAAGTCGCATTTGCTCTGATGCTCATTCTCTCCATCAATACTCACAAAACCTATCCCAAGCCCTTATTTCCCGTTGTTACCCCAGGGATCTTGTACATAAACAGATCTCCCGCGCGATCAACCACCCTCCACGTAACCACTCTCACTTGTCTCCTACAAAAACCAACCATAGCCCTGCCTATGTCACTCAGTTCTCTCCTGGCCTCGAGTCCATCAACCATATCTTGCGACAGGGGTATGACTTCCTTCGCTCATTTCCGGAAATGCGTACTCTCCTACCCAATGTCCCTCGTGCATGTTTTAGCAGACCACCCAATCTTAAGAATATCTTAGTCCACAAAAGCACCATATGGATCTTATCCTTGTAATAGAACCCGCTGTAAAACCTGCAGCATGCTTCCACCCACCACTACATATTCCAATCCCACCACAGGAGAAACTTTACCCATTATTGGACATGCCACCTTTTTCAACCACTCATCTTATATACCAACTAACTTGCCGCTATTGCACCAGTTCTTACATAGGCCTCACCACACAGCAACTCTCTGTTAGAATGAATGGTCACAGACAAACAGTCCAAACTCGCAACCTGTATCTTCCAGTACCAGAACATGCCAATAGCCATGATTCCAACAACCTCAATGACTGTTTTACTGTGAGAGCAGTCAGAGTTTTCCCTGACAGCAACACTGCAGCAGAACTCCGGAGATGGGAACTAGCGTACCAGAATATCCTGGATACGAGACACCCACCTGGACTTAACCACCGTTAAAATCCAATTAACCCATCACTACCTTTTTTTTCCGCCGTACCATTACTACATTTGCTCATTTTACCATCGCCTGCCAATATATTAATTACATTATAGCCGCCCCCCCCCTCCACCACTACACAGTTAGTCATTAGATAAAGTTCGTTGTGCACACACGTTCCGAGCCTAATGGCCCTTTTTTCTTTTTGTGAGCAAGGCAGATGCCGAAATATTGTGTAGTTGTTTGTCAGCATTAGTGCTCCCTCTCATCGCATCCATCCACTTTGGTATGTGGTGGGTTAATTTCCCTTTCTTTTCTTATTTATATCGCCTAGAAGCCGCTTCGATTTTCCTTAGTTGCATCAAAAATCAATTAAAGTTAGATTTCAGTTAACCTCGGACCACAAAAATCAAATCTACATGAATGTACAATACTGCTAGTTCTGCCAGGATAGAAATTAATTTCACTATTTGGTGTACACATATAACTAGTGAAACCTGCATTGAAACTAAGAACTTTTCTTAGATTGTAAATTGTAATGCATCCTGGAACAGCATTATAACCAATATTACAATGTGCAGTAGTTCAGCAATGTTATGCAGGTACAAACTAACAACACTATCAGCCATTATGGGCACCATATTGTGTTGTAATTTTTCCATGCGGTATTGTATTTTTCCTCCACACATAATATGATAAATAACATATCGAATAGCCAATACTGACAATGAAAAGCAATTGTGTTACAGCTTCATAAATAGAGTCTACAGTAGATTGCAATTCCACTACAACAACATTGCTCCACACTGACTAATGACATCTACTGCAATAGTCATCTGCAAGTTGCATTATTTTCAGGCAGTAATTGAGTTTTAATACAGTCTGGACTATTATTTTCAAGCAGTAATTAGTGTTTAATACACCCTGGACAAGCACAAATTCAATAAAACTGCTTTGGAAAGTATTTCTTGTGGCATCTTCTGTTTTACTACACCAATATTATGATGCAAATTCCTCACAGAATCAGAATCTCCAGTAATTCCCATGAATATCAGTGAACAATATAATATATGTTACTTTGCCTTTTTCAGCTGGCACCGTGATAATAACTAACCTTTGGGCACTTATTTTGGAGCATTCCTCAAGGTGTCTTAATGGTAACTAATATATTAGATTGGCAACTGAGCGACATGTCAAAAGGCAGAGAGCAGAAAACAAAAAATTCGAGATCAAACATTATTTTCTAAGTATATTTGATTTATTGTACCTTTTGTATCAGGGTAAATCAAAATATTTGTTTTTATTTACTGTTCTCGATTTAAATTGATTTAAATATAAATTAAAGTTAATGTTTTATATTTATTTTTAATTTATGTTTGGTGGTGATATATCATTCGTCATTTAAGATATCTAGTTTCTTTAGATAAAATTTAATTTTAGAAATTTTTTTAAGTATTTATGTATATTAATATTTTATGATACATTTTTACTTATAATTTAGGGGATTAGCTCTAAATTTATTTATAATATTTATTTTATATTAATAGGCTTTAAATCGGCTATTTATTTGATTAGGTTTTAGTTAATGATATTATATTAATTATTTTATAATAAATTGAAATATATTATAAAGATAATATTTTAAATAATTTAAAATTTGAAATAATGATTTAATTAGTAAATATTTTTGTGTAAATTATAATATAATATAATTATAAGGAATTAGGCAAAATAAATTCCCGCCTGTTTATCAAAAACATGTCTTTTTGATAATAATTTGCAGTCTGACCTGCTCACTGATTAATTGAAGAGCCGCGGTATTTTGACCGTGCAAAGGTAGCATAATCATTAGTCTTTTAATTAAGGGCTAGAATGAATGGTTTGACGAGGAATTAACTGTCTCATATTAATTAGTTGAATTTAACTTTTAAGTTAAAAGTCTTAAATTTTTTTCTAGGACGATAAGACCCTATAGAGCTTTATAATAACTATTATTTGTTTCGTTAGTTTATTTTTAAATAAAAATATTATTTATTTTGTTGGGGTGACATAGAAAATAAACAAACTTTTTATTATATAAACATTGATAAATGTTTTGATCCATAATTTATGATTATAAGATTAAGTTACCTTAGGGATAACAGCGTAATTATTTTAGAGAGTTCATATTGATAAAGTAGTTTGCGACCTCGATGTTGGATTAAGATAAATATATGGTGCAGAAGTCATATAATTAGGTCTGTTCGACCTTTAAATTCTTACATGATCTGAGTTCAGACCGGCGTAAGCCAGGTCGGTTTCTAACCTGAATATAATTATTTTTATTAGTACGAAAGGACCATAAAAATATGATAGTCTTATTATTTTGAATATTATTACTACTTTGGCAGATAAATGTATTAAGTTTAGATCTTAACTATGTAATTTAATTTTACATGTAGTACTGATATTATATGATTTATTTATGTTTTTAATTAATTTGTTTTTATTGTTTATTTTGGTTTTATTAAGAGTGGCTTTTTTTACTTTACTTGAGCGTAAGGTCCTTGGATATATTCATATTCGTAAAGGTCCTAATAAGGTTGGATTTGTTGGTATTCCCCAACCTTTCAGTGATGCTATAAAATTATTAACTAAAGAACAATCTTTACCTTCCTGGAAATTTATCCGACATAGTTAAGAGTGTGTTATTTGCAGATGACACTAACCTGACTGTGCGTAAAACACCAAACAGTACTATAGAATTTAATGTAAATGAAGTACTTAGAGTAGTAGCAAATTGGTTTAAGGCAAATTCATTAAAATTAAATTTTTGAAAAAACATATTATATTAGGTTTAAAACAAAAAACTATGCACAGCCAGATATATGTATAAACTATAAAAACAACACAATCTTAGAAACAGAGAGTATAAAATTTATTGGTATTAAAATAGATCAGAAACTCTGTTGGCATGATCATATCACTACACTACTGACTAAGTTAAGTAGTGCCACCTTCGCAATACGAACACTTTAACAGCAGATCTAGAATTAATGAAACAGGTGTACTCCTCATATTTTCATTCAGTAATGTCATATGGCATAATTTTTTGGGGAAACTCTTCACAAAGTAAAAAAGTTTTCATAGCACAGAAAAGAGCTATTAGGTTTCTGTGTAGGGTAAAACCAAGAACTTCTTGCAGACAACTCTTTAAGAAACTCAATATTCTTACAATGTATTCTCAGTATATATATTCTCTCATGAGCTTTGTCATAGAAAATTTTAACCTGTTTACACCTAATTCACAGGTACACAGTTTCAATACAAGAAACAGAAATAACTTGCATAAAACACAAACATCTCTGTCATTAGTACAAAGAGGAGTTAATTATTCTGGGATACATCTGTTTAACAAACTACCTAATCGTATAAAACAGCTTTCAGATAATAAAGATGTATTCAAACAAAAACTTAGAGATTATCTTATTGGCAACTCCTTCTACTCCATTCAAGAATTTGAAGAAAATAATTAATTGTACTCATTATGACGTTTGCAAAACTCAGTTGCAAAAATGTATGTTTATTATTATTGGGTCTACTGGAGATCGCGATTCCGCTACAACAACATACAGTAATATCGTTGGAATACTGATGTAGTCAGTCGCAAGACGTATTATTATCAAGCAGTAATTCCGTTGTAATACAGCCTGGACCATTATTTTCAAGCACAAATTAGGTTGTAATACAGCCTGGACCAGTATGAAACCGTTAAATGTACTTAGGGAAGAATTTATTGTGGAGTCTTGCGTTTGACCACTGCAGTATTATGATGACAACTCCTGGCGGAATCGCGATCTCCAGTAATCCCTTATTATTTCTTGTATTTGTAAAATATGTATATATATATATATATTTGGCGAGGCAATCTCCGGCTGCACCCACCTCTCATAATGTTCTCTTGTTGACGAAGGGTTTTTTTCCCGAAAATTTCTTTATTGTTTGTGTTTGTGTCTTTTATGTGTGTTCGCGCCCCACATCCATCATCTAAAGGTAAGTGGTGGCTCATTTTCCTATCCTAATTTGATTCCTATATATATATTTACTATGATATGACTCATATTATGTGTATATGTATCAACAATGACATGTTTCACATCCCAGAGGTACTTCCTCAGCAGGGATCCATGGAACAAGATTGATAAATAAATAAATAAATAATACAATGTAACTGGACAACTTGTGCAATTTTTAAGGGATTTACAGCATGCTGACAAAAAGAGGCATGAGAGAATTTTCGTTAAAAAACAGAAAGGTAATTGGCCATAATGTTTACAGTGAAAATATTCAAGTATATGACCAGAGTAATTAGGTTAATCATGGAAAACTGAAATCTAGGTCACAAGACAAGCAACAATTCCATATCCTCCCCAATTTCATGCCCAAATGTTAACCAGACTTGGTAAAAAATACATAGAACCTAAAATAATGCACATAAAACTATTATCTGAGAGACAATAAATGATAGTTAAGCTGCCTAAATGATAAAGATTTAATTTGGATGCATATTCCCCTATATTATAGCCATCTAATCTAACGTTGTAACCCTTTTGGGTACAGGAGACCTAAAGTTTTAGTTGGAATAACGATAAGATCATCCCTGACGGCATTTTATTTATACAATTTATTGACAGAAAACCAGATAAAGAGCTTATAACAATATCATTCCAGACCGTATTTTTAAACAGGAATCTTTCAATTTGTGCCATGCACCCTAACTGTTCTGAGGGATTCTATGACAACCATGGCAAAACAATTTGATGACAGATTTTTATGTAACTCGAGGAAACAAATTAAAAGCGAGGAATTTTTTTTTTTTTTTTTTTTTTTTTTTTTTTTTTTTTTTTTTTTTTTTTTGACATCTCACTTAGTTCCCGAGATACAGGCCTACTGTCTCAAGTGTGAAGTGGTTTTGTTGAAATTCGGTCTGGAGCAGAAGAAAAATTTTGCCAAATTCGGAGTCTTCTGTACCTATGCGAGACAAAAAAAAAAAGAGAATAAAATTTTTTTATATCTTGTTTAGTTCACCAGATATCGTATCTCCAAATCAATGTAGTTAGGTTGAATAAAACTTGTACCAGAATTTTTTTTCACAAAAGCCACTAGGAACTACATGCTTGACATGCACAATAGGTCTTTTATTTTCTCCCTAGTGGGAGTGAGTAATTTGAAATACAGCCTGGACCAGAAGAAAGTTACAAAAGGAGAAGGAACTATACCTATAACTGATTTTTGACATTAGATATCTAGAGAACTAAGCGAGATTTCAAAACATTTTATTCTTTACTATTAACTTGTTTCATGAACTTACATAAGAATTCATCATCAAATTGCAGAGCCACAGTTATGAATGTGCTGCCCTGTTCTGTTAGATAAATACAAGCATTTGGATTGCTGAATAAAGATTGCAAAAATAAATAAACATGTATAAACCTAACTGCTGTGTTGGTTATCAGTGGAAGATGTAACACATTCACCAAGTTAGCTCCTCAAAAAAGTTCTGGGTGATAGTACAATCACTGGGACTCATCAAGGAATTGTCGTTTTGGTCTGAAAACCGTTGCACACGTTCGTTGGTTGATATTATTTAATATATGTTGCTCTTAGAGTTGTAAAATATATCCATCCTCTCAAATTCCACTCGAAAAGTGCCATGAAGTAAGGTGACGAGTGACTGGAAGAAGGCATATAGCGATATGTAATGATAACACTATTGTTCCTTCGAGTATATTATTTAGTAATATGTTTCTATTACACCCATCAAGATAGTGTATAATGCAAACAACTACAGGCAAAATAATTATTAAAAAAACTGCTATAACATTACACACTAAGCAATGAGAAAATGCCATTTGTTATCATATGCAATGCTAATATGTGCAACAAAATTTCAAGTACATTAAGCTACAAAAGGAAGCAACTATGCCCAATTTGGTCCAGGCTACATTCCAATCTATCCACAAGCTTAAAAATCTTTATAACTTAAATGTTTAAATAAATCCAAATTTCTATCAAATTATGTTTTAACAACAAGAACCAAACGCCATTTTTGTACAGGCTGCATGTCAACTATAAAAACTATCTTCCTTCGACCCAATGCTGAAACAAGTCTATTGCCACACTTTCAAGCTAAACATAAGCTATGTTAATATTGTCACACCTTACTTTGATAAATGCCATAGATATTAACATCTCCAACATAAATGTTTCTTGACAATGTAATACCTATTATCGTTGGACATCGCATGTGTGTGCATAAATGAGGCAACTAACGTTCGCTTACAGTTCAAAGTTTTTTTCAGCGTGTAATTTTTTCCATATTTATTCTTTTGATAGCAACATATTCGCAAATAATATAGTTCAAAGAATGTGTGCATGATCATTATACTTCGCTAAAATGCTACTCCCGGTTGCTCACGGTATTGCGTTATGGCAGTTTTTGAGGTATCTATATATTTTACAGTTCTAAGAGCAACATATATATTAAATATTATCACCATACAAACATGTACAACAGTTTTCAGACCAGAACGACAATTCCTTGATGAGTCCCAGTGATTGCACTACAGCAGGGGTGGCCAACCCGCAGCCCGCCTTAAATATTTTTTTTCTGGCCCGCGAAATTCCTCATACTTTTACAAAATATTTTATTTTTAGTGTTATATATTTCTTTACAATGTGCATTTAGTATCATTATTATTATATTATCTATGTTTACATGTAAGAATAATATTAAACACAATAATGACTCATGTTTCAATTTTTCACTCCAAAAAAAAATATCTCTAGTGGGGATATATAATTTTATATGGTCCCGCGGAGTTTTGATGCACTTCCAAATTGGCCCGCAAGATCATTTGGGTTGGCCATCCCTGCACTAGACCCAAGTTCTGTTTTAAATAATTTGAATACAATGTAGGCCCTAATTAATTTTATCCCATAAAAAAATAACGGGTTTTATCTAACAGGCAATACCGCTCGCTTCGCGCTGTTAACGTGTCGTCATGGTGACGTCACGTTCAGGTACAGTCAATTTTTGTGTGTATTGTGCCCTCGCTACGCTCGGTCACAATAATTTAAAACTGTACAATATCAACATAAACTGATATCCTGAAGGTGGATCAGATGCAGGCGGCCGCTGGTAAGCGGCCGCAGATGTCCGATAACACAAACAGATGTCCAGTATTTGATGTGTTATCGGACGTCTGCGGCCGCTTACTAGCACACAAAAATTGACTGTACGTGAACGTGACGTCACTATGACGACACGTTAAACAGCGCGAAGCGAGCGGTATTGCCTGTTAGATAATACCCAAAATAACATTATATTTTCATTGAATTTCTAATACAAGAATTTGACTATTATTTTCCTGTATATCTTACACAGTGATGCCAAACAAGTATAATGGACTCCCCCCCACCCTCAATTTAAAAATAAGTCTGCTCTTGTTGGTCACTTCTGCTGAATACAATTATAAAGTAACTGGTAAGCAAGACCGGAGTGTAACTTCAGAAAGCTATACAGTCAGCTGATGAAGTGATGGTGCGAAGTAACTATAACAGTAAGAACAGGTGGTTGAGAAAAGGCATATTAATGACCTCTTACAGAATGCAGATGTCTCAAAAAATGAGAGTAGTATTGATATTCAGCATAAAACTGTTGTTATATATGAAGATAAAGCATATGGATGTGTTACACTATTTGGGAAGTGGGTCAGAGGAGACATGTAGAGCAGAAATGAAATAAAGATGCACAAGAACACAGCAATTCTTCAGGGAAGTCAGTGGACTGTTATGGATCTGAGAGGTGTCAAAGAAATTACTAACATTAGGCCTACTGAATAAATTTCCATACAAATACACTGTTCTTAATCATAAATAACATCTTCTCTGAGTTGTAGAATTGGAGTAACTAGACTTGAAAAGTTGTGAAATGAAGGTACTGGAAAAGGATTAACTGACGAACCTGCACAATTCAGGTAACAAAGACCAAGCCTCCAGAAGTATGGGCAAATGAAGGGAAAAGGACCCCCCCAAGATTACTTTTACTATCCCCTCCTTCTCCAGGATTTACGGCTCATCGACGTAAAAGTGACCTGGAGAACAGGGGAGATGCAAGGAACAAGTGATGGTGTTTTGAGAATGAGCAAGAAGGGATTACTGCAGATCACAATTCCGTAAGGAATTGGTATCATAATACTGCAGTAGTCAAAAGCAAGAAACGGTTAGAAATTCTTCCTAAAGTACAGTTAACGATGTGACGGTGGTCAAAGTAAAATACAGCCTACTTTCTGCATGAAAGTAATACATCTTGCAACTGACTAAGCAGTATTACGACGTCATCAGTGAACATTGTTGTATCAGAATTTCAAATTCCAGTAGATCCGAAATTTACATTAAATGGATACTTTAACCACTGTGGCATGGATTGGACTATTACATATAATATGTATTGGGACTATACCTGATTTAGTAGCTGAGGAAAATAGCAACTGACCCAGACTTTCAAATGTGGAATATGATAGGCATTTACAGCAGATATGGTAGAGTGGGAACACATCTTCACCAGCAGTTTAAAAAGCATTGTGTCCTATTGATGGTGAAAATAATATTTTCAGTATGCAGAGCAGCCAATTATTAAAACTTACTAAGACATAATTTAACATGATGTTATTGATAGAATTCATAAAGACATATTCAACAACGAATTTCCTCAAAAATGTATTAGAGTTGTGTAAACATAAACACAATATCCACCCTATACAAAAGGAAAAAAATAACTAGGTTTCAAGTTACACAGATCGTTAACATAAAGGTAACAACAGGTTTTATTTGATGGTTACAACACCCTCGTTAAAAAAAAAAAAAACCAACAAAAAACAGTGTAAGGTAGCAGCAAAATATATGTCATGAATACTTAGAATATTTTATGGGGTGCGTTACATTAATTCAATTCGTGCTTATTAGACAAGAGACCTAAAATATACAATACAATACAATAGAACACTGAATCACAAATACAATATCTTGTTCATATGAACCATGTCGTACACATGGTCAACAAATTAAACCGTTTGCTTTTTTTTTTTCTTTTGTATAGGGATGGAAACCACACGCTGGAAATACTTACCTTAAAGGCAGTATATAAAACTATTCATTTCAGTGTAAACGTTGGGTTGTCAGATCCTTGTAATTTAATCACAAACACCGATTCTCCTATGAACCATCTTATCTTCACGGCAATAACCAGCCGTTATAACATTATATCTGACATTTTTTGTTTATAATTAACACACACAAATACACAAAACAAGCACTTATTGTCAAGAAACAACACACATTTTGCTTCGCACTAAAACTGCGGGAAAAATACTCCCCTTCTAGCCACGGAACGCGGAATTCAGGGGCACCAACCTTTCTGTAGGATTAACAAATCACTTCGTAGTTTGACATCTATGACGGGCTATAACTTCAGATACTAAAACCTACTTTGACTGTTTTCATTATTAATATGTGCTTCTACAAACTGAAATGTATACCACCAACAATAATTCAATATTCTCTTATCTGTAATTCTTATATCTATGCTTCTTTCCACTTTTAAATAGTTCGCGTCATGTGAGTTCAATTTCAAATTTGTTCTTGAAATTGTTTTCACTTAATAGGAAGTTTGGTTATTAAAATTATGTCACTTTAGTCTTTTCAGTGAAAGGACTAAAGTGACTAATAAGGCTTCCACAAAAACACAAAACATTTAAGAATTTTATTTTAAAAAACAAAAAAAATAGCAGAGCCAAAGAATTATAGGACAAACCTTGTTTCGCTTTTTATTATGATTAATCGCGATATAGCTCATGTCACACTGGCAATTTCATTACATAGCTATTTGCCGATCTATATATAGGTATATATTTGGGTTTAAAATCCTTCACAGTCCGAGGTATAATTATTAATTACCTCATTGGACATTTTGTTCCATTCCGCTACCTTTTCTGTTTAGGTCGGTTCATGTGCAGAATTGATATCTAGGCCGAAACAAACGAAAGACATGAATTCTTTAATGTAAGTTATATACTTCTCATTTTATAACTTCTTGAATGGCGGACATTGAATACATCGAGTTTTTTTTACCGATAGTAACCAATGTCTTTTAAATCAATTGCGCCGATTACAGTTTCCATACTCACATACTTTTGCATCTCACGAATTTTTTTCTCAAATTCTTTATATGTTCCACGACAATCATTCGGCATTTCTCTCGGTAACAATTGCAGTCCCCCATTCCTCTACCTACAATAGAGAATTTTCGCACTTTCCTTACACGTGAAATTAAATATTACTTTGTAATCAGTTATAATCTTCCCATCAACATAATATTATTAATTGTTCTACCAATATCCATTGAGTCAAATAATAAGTTAACTAGTTGTGCTCCTTTGCTCCCATGTAACTCCTTCATTTGATATCCATAATATGGATGGGTCAGAGCCGGCGGATTAAGACAGCATGGAGCCGCAAACAGCAATGTACGAAAGAGTTTATGAACACCTTAAAAATAATAATATTCTAACTAAATCACAATTTTGTTTTCAAAAGGGTCAACGGAACAGGCTGTATTTGTATTAATTGACAATATTTTAGAAGGAATGAATCATAAATTAATTCCATTGAGTATTTTTTGTGACTTATCTAAGGCATTTGACTGTGTAGATCATAAAATTCTAATAATAAATCAAAGTATTATGGTATAGATGGCATTTTTAATAAATGGATTAGGTCTTACCTTCTGAAAAGAAAACAGAAAGTGTTAATGGAGAATTTTAAGGCTGGTTTAAGTGGTACACTGTTTTCTGAGTGGGAATTAATCAGATGTGGAGTACCCCAGGGTTCTATACTGGGGCCACTATTTGTATTTGTATATTTATTGTATAAACTACAGAGAACATCTGTAGCATTACAAAGACAGTAAAAATTGATACATCAATGCATTATAAATATTCCAAATTTATCTCATGTTAGCTGCTACCTCATAAAAATCTTCAATTTTATATAAACAATTATTAACAAGTAATTTTTTTATTACATTCCTAAACATTTTATTTGGAAGTAATCTTATTTTCATTGGTATGGCATTAAAAAGCTTGATGGATACATAGTAGAAAGTTTTTTGAGTGGTACTATACCCACACCTGAAGAAACCAATATTATTTCTATTTCTAGTACTGTAAGTATGATTCACACCTAACAGTTCATATTTGTCATAGTTCTCCTTAATATACATCAAGCACTGAAAGGTAAATATAGCTGGTAGAGTCATTATACCAAAATGAACAAAAATATTTTTACAGTGACTGTGAGAAGGAAGGTTACCAATAATTCTCACTGCTTTTTTCTGAAGTCTGAATAACCTTAGAGCAGAGGACTGATGTGCCCACAGTATTGCCCCATATGATTAATGACTATGAATTTGAGCATAATAGACCATTCTCAATACATCTTTGCTCACCCTAGACCTCAGTCTTCTTAGCATATAGATCCCTTGGCACAATTTAGAAGCTGTTGCTTGTATATGCTTATTGTTTTTAATATATATAAATGATCTTCCCTGTGTTTAATCTAAAAACACAAAACATAGGAATTAACAATTCTCCAGATTTATGTACAAAATATATTTCAAATTATGTCTTTCAACTTATTAATAAATGGTTTACAGCTAATGGCTTGCCTTTAAACTTTGATAAAACTAAATATATGCAGTTCAGTACATCACACAGATTAACACCAGATATAGACATAAAATTTTCAGGCCAGTCCATTCAAGAGGTAGAGTGAAATTTCTAGGTTTGCTCATTGATCATAATTTAAATTGGAAGGTACATGTTTCTTACTTACTAATGCAAACCCGTACAGCCACGTTTGAAATTCGTACAATTTCAACTATTGGTGATTTCCATATGAAGCAGCTAGTTTATTTTAATATTTAATTAAAATTGCAATGGAGAACACGCTCTGGTGGCAATTTCCCTAAACACCCATCTTCCCCCTTTTCTGCACCCACCTACATTTGCCCTTTACAAACTTTAAATTGTTTTAACATTTTTGGCAAATTATTCATCATGTCTCTCAGTAACCCATTCCAATCCCTAACACCCTTACCTAAAAAAAGAGAATTTTCCCACACCCTTGTGCCTGAAATCGAGTGCCAGCTTGTGGTCATGGTCATCTTTTCCCTTCCATGCATTACTTTTAATTCTGACACCAATATATTTCCATGCCTCATCACCAATGCGCTTTGTACACTCCCATTACCCTGTTCACCCTCCTCCTGTCTTCCAATGAGTCCCATTCCAGCTATTTATTATATCTGTTACTGATTGCAATCTGTGATAATTTCCACAAACAAATCTAGCAGCCCTTCTATACACCCTCTCCAACTCCTGTATTTGATACTCAAAATGTGGGTCCAATACTAAACTACCATATTCAAGCAATGGTCTGACCAAAGTTTTTAACCCAATTCTTTTACTTCTTTAGTACATCCCCTCATCACTCTCTCCAACAAGTTCAGGATTTTGAAACCTTTTCCTACTACCTGTCCAATGTGGTCTGCCCGGTTATGCTTGTTATCAAAAGTAATGCCAAGACAATTGCTTTTTTTCACTCCTTAATGTCATATGGAATAATATTCTGGGACAATACTACCCATAGAGACAAAGTGTTCAGAGCCCAAAAGTGAGTAATAAGGATTATGTGTGGGTTTAGCAATAGAACTTCATGTAGACAAGAAGTTAGGGATTTTAACATTAGTGGTTGAGTATATATATACATTAATGTCTTTTGTAGTCACAAATTATACTTTGTTTGAAATAAATAGTAAAATACACAATTATGGCACTAGAAGTAAAAATGATCTTCACAAGGATTACAAGTCATCATTTGTTCAAAAAGGGGTCTGATTTCAGGGATTCATATCTTCAATAAGCTTCCAACACATATTAAATGTCTAGCAGACGATAAGAATAAATTCAGGAAAACATTAAAAGAATTTTTAATTGACAACTCCTTCTACTCTGTCGAAGAATTTATTTCTAAGATATCTACAAAATTAACTGCCAGTAATTTGTGTAAATGTAGTTGACATAATTAATGTACCATGTAAGCTAAGACTGTACATCTTCTGGTGTATGTATTATTTTGTCATGCAGTTGTTTAATGTACTATGTACCTATGCTATGACTGTACTTCGTCTGGTGTACGTATTATTTTGATATACAATTGTATAATCTTAAGGCTGCCTTAAGAGGTCCACTGTTTTCTGAATGGAAATTAATCAGATGTGGAGTACCTCAGGGTTCTATATTGGGGCCACTATTGTTTTTAATATATATAAATGATCTACCCTGTGTTTCATCTAAAAACTCAAAATTTGTCCAATTTGCAGATGACACAAACATAGGAATTAAAAACACTCCCGATTTATCTACAGAATATATTTCAAATTATGTCTTTGAACTGATTAATAAATGGTTTACAGCTAATGGCTTGTCTTTAAACTTTGATAAAACTCAGTATATGCAATTCAGTACATCACACAGAGTAACACCTGACATAGACATAAAATTTGCAGGCCAGTTCATTCAAGAGGTAGATAGTGTGAAATTTCTAGGTTTGTGTATTGATCATAATTTAAATTGGAAAGTACATGTTTCTGACTTACTAAAGCGATTGGGAGCAGCTACGTTTGCAATTCGTACAATTTCAGCTTTAGGTGATCTCCGTATGAGACAGCTAGTTTATTTTGCTTATTTTCACTCCTTATTGTCATATGGAATAATATTCTGGGGCAATTCTACCCATAGAGATAAAGTGTTCAGAGCCCAAAAGCGTGTAATAAGAATAATGTGTGGGGCTAGCAATAGAACTTCATGTAGAGAGCTGTTCAAGAAGTTAGGGATTTTAACATTAGCATCTGAATATATATACACATTAATGTACTTTGTAGTCACAAATTATACTTTGTTTGAAACAAATAGTAAAATACACCAGTACGGCACTAGAAGTAAAAATGATCTTCACAAGACTTACAAGTCATTGTCATTTGTTCAAAAAGGGGTCCGATATTCAGGGATACATATCTTCAATATGCTCCCAACACATATTAAATGTCTAGTAGATGATAAGAATAAATTCAGGAAAACATTGAAAGAATTTTTAATTGACAACTCCTTCTACTCTGTCGAAGAATTTATTTCTAAGGTCTCTTAAAAATAACTGCCAGTATCTTGTGTAAATATAGTTCAAATAATTAATTTACCATGTATGCTATGACTGTACATCTCCTGGTGTATGTATTTAGTTTGTTATGTAATTGTTTATAGTACCATATATGTTACGACTGTACATCTTGTGGTGTATGTATTATTTTGTTAATTTTTTTTTTCTTTTTTTAATGTACCATATATCCTATGACTGCACATCTTCTGGTGTATGTATTATTTTGTAATGGAAGTGTTTAATGTACCATGTATACAGTGGCGTAGCTAGGTCAACAAGGGCTGAACTGAGGATGAGGGCCCTTGAATTATTCTTTAGGGGCCCCCCTGAGCACAGGGAGGGCCCTTAGTGAGGGGCTCTTGTACTCTCAGGGGCCCCTTAGACGGTAGAGCTAAAAAAAAAAAAAAAAAAAGGTCGCCAGTTTGCCGTGAAGGCTCGTGGGGCCCTCTAAACTGCGCTTGAGGGCCCCTAGAGGTGCGCTTTGGGGCCCCTTGAGGTATGCTTGGGGGCCCCCTGAGCGTGAGGGCCCCGGTGCACTGCACCGCCTAGCCCCATAGTAGCTACGCCCCTGCATGTATACTATGACTGTACATCTAGTGGTGTACTTATTATTTTGTTATGCAACTGTTTATCTGTAAATTGACAACTTTCCACATCCCACAGAGCCAGTCTCTTATATTGGGATCAATGGAAAATGAATGTATTGTATTGTATTGTTGTAAACTGACAACTTTCCACGTCCCACAGAGCCAGTCTCTTATATTGGTATCAATGGAAAATAAATGTACTGTATTGTATAAATATGAACAAGAAGCCCTTGGTTTGCTTTAGGCATTAAAGTTGAAGGTATAAAATAAAACAACACATTTACAGAATTACCTGTTGTGACTTAAGGTGGAAAAATTTATAGATAACACTAACAAAATCAATATTTCTAGGTAAACCATTTTCTATATTCATTAAGGTCATATCATTTAGGCGTATAGGCACAAGGCCCCTCAAAAGCGTGGGACCCGTAGCTTTTGCTAACTCTTGCTACATTGCTTATCCGGTACTGGGGTGGATCTCATACTATTCTGCCTTACTCAGACTGGACTTGCCAGGGTTTTTCTTAAATATAAAAATCTCATTCCTCCCCTTTCCAGGTAGCTCGCAATCCCTTATAACCCTCTCCAGAAAATGTAAGATTTTGAATCAAAAACATTAGTCAAATTAGCCCCTTGTCTTATAACTGTTAAACACTCATAGTTAACCATTTTGAGATGAGATAGGTTTTAGTTGACAGTATGCCTACCTCTTTTCTTAATCTTGAATTCCTTCCTACTTTTCTTCTTGCAAAGTCTCTGCAATATTTACCCTACACATCCACATTTCATGAATATCTTTTTTTAAGGCTTACATATTTCATTGTCATTTCACGCACTTATTTTTCCCCTATATTTGTGTATTAATTTTAAAGTCATTAGTGTTTGTGATCAATTGATCAGCATCCCTTGGTAATTTATTCCATTCCCGGATTTCCTGAACTATGAAAAGAAAATATTTCCACTATCTTTAGTATGAAATCAAGTGCTAGTTTATGGTTTAATGGTCATCCAAGTATTTCTCATGATTCTCCTACCAATGCCGATCCATGCACCATCACCAACAAAGACTCCAACTTCCCCGTCTTCCAATCCAGTAACTGATATCAGTCACTCATTGTATTCTGCAGTAATTTCCACAAACAAATGTAGCTCCTCTACCAAATATGTAATAAGGTAAAATAAGATAAGCACAAGTACATTGGAGTCAAAACAGAAACAATTTAAGGAAAAATAAGAATGGAGGAAGAAACATTAAATCCAAAATAGAAAATAAAGAAAAGTATGGAACGTGTGTATTGTGACAGGGAGTTTAAGAGACAAGGAGACTGATAAGAAGAGAGTTAAGAGACAGCAAGGAAGAAGGAAATACTTGAAACAACTACAGAAGTAATTCACAGCAGCAAAAAGGAACACTAAAGATGTGTTTATGAAGAATATTGTGGGTACAGGGGAAGCACTGACTGATGCATCCAAACATTTCTTTAGCTATGCTAGAAAACTGAAGAGAAGGGAAAGTATTCAGTTCACTCCAATAATGATAATTCTTTGCTCATCTCTGAATTTTGGATATGAATTCATGATTAACTTTGGGCTCATGATCTGACCTAGATACGTGCATCAACTTCTATATTCACGGGTACTGCTCAAAGTATTGTGTTTGTGTAGGGATTTTTTTTTTTTCCAAAGCCATTTTCTTCTACATAATTAAGTGTTTGGTCTTCTTTATGATTCCTTTCTATATCCTTATCCCCTGTAAGAGATGTAGGGCTTCGATCTTCCTCCTTACAATCTTCCTGATATGTCCCACCCAGATGGTCATATAAGCAGATGATAGGACCAGATATTTATGCATTACTCTTTTTACTATCAGCTTCTTCCACAATTTTCCCCACCCTCTTCTGCCACTGGGTATATTTCAGAAAAGAAATTAACATGTGATTGTTGAAATGCAGACATAGAATAATTGAAAATCTTCATCTAACCAATACAAAAAATTAGTTTATTCTATTATTTTTTATTCATACAATGCAAAAGCTGGTTTGTCAGAAAACTGACATCAAAATGAATGATATTGAAAAATGTAGAAGTTGAAGAGTAACCAATTTTGGTCAGGATACTCTGTTCTGAAGAAGTGAGATTGATGTCACCATCCATCTAAAAAACATTTATGATATGACCATTATCTAGTTTATGTAATGCAGCATAGGATTTGAAAAATATGGGCATCACACCACTGATTAGATGGATTGGCCAAACCATTAAAAAGTCTAAATGATTGCAAGGATTCCAGTAAGGTTGAGCCTAGAGAAACATACTATGTTCCACAAATTATCACATTAAGAGAGAGAACTTGTAATTGTTTGACTACTAGGATCATCAATAAATATTTTTTTAAGTTGTTTCTACAAAACTTCTTCTGCTAGAGTTGTGGAAAGAATTGCTTGCTGAAGACTTGAAATTTAAATATCTTGGCATTACATTTGATAACAAGCTTAACTGGGCAGGACACATTGGACATGCAGTAGGAAAAGGTTTCAAAATCCTGCACTTGTTGGAGAGAGTGATGAGGGGATGCACGAGAGAAGTAAATGAATTGGGTTACAAAACTTTGGTCAGACCATTGATAGAATATGGTAGTGTAGTATGGGACCCACATTTTGTGTATCAAATACAGGAGTTGGAGAAGGTGCAAAGAAGGGCTGCTAGATTTGTTTCTGGAAATTATCGCAGAATGCAATCAGTGACAGATAAAGGAGCTGGAATGGGATTCATTGCAAGACAGGAGGAGGATGAGGAGGGTCATGGGAGTGTACAGGGTGTATACTGGCGATGAGGCATGGAAAGATATTGCAGTAGGTATGAAAAGTAGTTAATAGAGGGGAAAAGATGACCATGACCACAAGCTGGCACTCGATTTCAGGCACAAGGGTGTGGGAAGATTTTCTTTTGAGGTAAGGGTGTCAGGGAATGGAATGAGTTAGCGAGGGGAATGATGAATAACTTACCGAAAATGTTAAAAGAATTTAAAGTTAAAATTTGTAGAGGGAAAATGTAGGTGGGTGCAGGATAGGGGGAAGTTTGGTGTGTAGGGAAATTGCCACCGGAGCGTATGCTCCATTGCAATTAAATTAAATTAAAATATCTAGTGTATGTTTCACTATTTAGCTAAAGAGCAGTATTTAATAAATTTGAAAGAAAATTGTTTAGCATAAACAATCTCTATACATGTTTTCAAATTTTTTTTGTAAACTTTTAGCTGCTATGATGCAGTATTTCTTAGAGAATGTGGTTGTCTTCATGTAAGACAAAGATTCTGAGGCTGCTAGAACTTCTGAGGAAGGCAAAAACTTTGTAACCAAATCACTAGATGACTTTGAAGAAACTGGTGTCCCTATACTGGGTGAAATGCCCAGCAAATACTGTTTTCTTTCTACAAGCGGAATTAACCCCAAACACAGACAAATTGTTTGAATCAAATAAAGTCTGTAAAAACAATTTTGCAAATACAATCATCCTGTTTATAAAAAAAATATGGAAATTATATGTAGGCTCAAAATCAGCTTAAAGCTATAGATACAGCTTAATAACGATGATTTGGCTGACTTCCATCTTGGCATGTACATTATGATACTATTGACAATGAAAATGCTGGGATCAGATGTACACACCCAGAGACTCATCAAATAATTGAAGCCAGAGATAAAAAAAAAAGAGGTGGGAAGGGTGAGGGCATGGAGGAAAGAAATATATGGAGATGAAATACCGCTTATTCTGTGACGCCTCCTCTAAACTCTCGGCTGATACTGTGCATGCGCAGCGGCGGCCATATAACGTACCCGTACAATTGTTATGTTCACATTGTGTTTGATGCTGTGATTATTTCATTTTCTAATGTGTCTAAGTTTTTTATAATGCTATTTTGCACTACACACGGTTGCACAAATAGGCCACATAGTAAAGAACCTGGAATATCATTTCATAAGGAGTTGCATTGTAATTATTGTTCTTGAAGTGTGCAGTAGGAATTGGCAAGTTTGGTGCCTGTCTATAAATATTTAGTCATAGCTCTCAATAGGACGACTTTGTTTTCAAATTTTTGTTTGTGTAGTGTAGAGAATCAGCATACCTTGGTATTTTGCACATAATAGACTAGCATTTCTTTTTAACGAGTGTTGAAAATGAGTGAGTTTTACATTGCGATTCAGTGAATTTAGTATTGCGCTCTTTCTTTCGTCATGTTGCAGTTTATACTGACAGTGTATGATGAAATTAAATGTGTTAAATTATGCTATGCAATCTAGGAATCTTGATGAAGAATACAATGTTGTTACCCCAAACGCAGTTTGCAATTCAAATGCAATTTAGTGGAGATTGTGGTTAGGTCTAAGTGCAGTCTGTAGCAGAATGGTTTTGTTGTTGCATAAGGGACAAAGAATTTATCTGTTATTGTTAGTAATTTCATGAGAACCATGTTAGTGAGAAAACGTGTATCATGATGTAAACTACTTCCAGCTAATCCCAATTAAGCTTACAATGTATGGTAACAAGATAACTTTATTCTGGTCTAGGCCACATTTCAACCTAACCATACGTGGTAGTAATAAAACTGAAATATCCATTCTGCATGTCCACCATGTAATTCATTGTGGCTTTGGCAGAATTAATTTTTGGTCCAGACCGCATCCCAACCCAATCCCCTCAATTTGGAGACAGTATATCCCAAAAGCTAAGCAAGATATCGAAAAATTTTATTCTTTATTTTCGATTTGTCTCATCGTGTTAGATAAGAATCCATCATCAAATTTGAAATTTTTCTTCTGTATTTCAACTCGACACCTCACTTTTGAGACACTCTCGAGAACTAGGCGAGATATCGAAAAATTTTATTCCTTTTTTGTCTTGTCTTTTTAAATAAGAATCCATCATCAGACCAAATTTTTCTTCTGAATTTCAACCAAAAACATCTCACATTTGAGACAGAACATCTCGAAAAGTAAGCAGAATATTAAAAAAAAAAATATTTTTCATTTTTTATTTGTCTCATCGAGTAACATAATAATCCATCACCTGATTGCAGTGTCATGTTTATCGTAGAGTCCCCTTGAGGTTTTTGTTCATATTCCCTGTGTCTATATGGATTGGTAATAAGGCGGCCACGCCTCCCCACTCCTCCTCCGCCTGGCATCACTTCAATGCATGGTTGAGGTCCCTTGCGTCGTCTCCATACATTTCTTTTCTCCATGGGTGAGGGAAGAATGAGAAAATTAAAAATTTCTGGAAAATATAATCTCTGGATTTCATTTGCATTTCAAGGTTTTTTTTATGTTATCACACATCCATCATCTAAGTTAAGTGGTGGTTCATTTCCCTATCCTAATTCATAATTGCTTTTCATTAGTTAGCACCTATTGTTTCATGATATATATATTGGATAGGAGAAGAGATTTAATGCAAAAATTTCAGTGCTCTATGTGAGTATTTATACGTGTTTAGAAGCTGTGGTATTCTCAACTTTGGCAAGATGCTTTTTTTATATCTATATATATACAGTGGTTATTCTCCCTATATATATAGGGAGAATAACCACTGCTTTCCAAAGTTGAAGGTTACCAAGTCTTTGAAACACAGATAGACACATTCTCCTATACTCTGATCAGCCAGAACATTATGACTACCTACCTACTATCAATATAAACCCATCCAGGCGATAGCAGTATCATCTGACGAGGAACAACTGCTAGTCAGACAAATGCATGGTATATGTAGTATCAGCGAGCATGCTATACATGTTTAGAATGGGAAAGGCGCGTGATCTATTTGAATTTGACTGAGGGCAGATCGTGATGGCCCTGACTCAGCACAAGCATTTCGGAAACTGGACGACTTGTCAGGTAATCAAGGAGTGCTGTAGTGAGTGTCTTCAACAAGTGGTGAAACCAAGGTGAAACCATGTTCAAACATCAAGGAGTTGGGCAGCCACCCCTCATTACAGATGTCGGATGTCATAGGCTGGGCAAACTCATAAAACAGGACAGGCGGTGAACTGTGGTGGAACTAACATCAGACTTTAATGCTGGGCAGAGTACAAGTGTGTCTGCACACGCAGCACCCACTGAACACTCCTAAAAATGGGCTTCCGCAGCCGACAAACCATGCATGTGCCAATGTTAACACCACATCATCGGCAACTACAACTGAAATGTGCTTGTGTCCATCATCACTGGATGTTGGCGCAGTGGCAGAACGTTGCATAGTCTGATGAAACCTGATACCTTATTCATCATGCTGATGGGAGGTTACAAATCTGTCGTTTTCCAGGGGAACAGCTCCTTGACACTTGTACTGCAGATGGATACAAGCTGGTGGTGACTTATTTATGCTCTGGGGAACATTCACTTGGGCATCCATGGGTCCAGTGGAGCTCATGCAAGACACCATGATGACCAATAAGTATCATACACTGGTTGCAGACCAGTCACCCATTCATGATGACCATGTTACCCAACAACAGTGGCATTTTTCAACAAGATAATGCATCATGTTACAAGGCCAGGAGTGTGATGGAGTGGTTCGGGGAAGACAGTGGCGAGTTGCAGTTGATGTGCTGCCCCTCTCCCCCCCCCCTCTCCCCACCAAGCTCGCCAGATCTACTGGAAACCTGGCCGAACACATCTGGGATGTGATTGAACGTGGCATCAGAGCTCATCACTCCCCTCCTCGGAATTTACAGAAATTAGGTGACTTGTGTGAGCAGATGTGGTGCCAACTCCCTCCCGCACCTTACCAAGACTTCACTACTTCCATGCGAAGATACGTCACTGCTGTTATCCGTGCTAAAGGCAGACATACCGGCTACTAGGTAGGTGGTCATAATGTTCTGGCTGATCAGTGTATATAATAATAGTAACAATAATAATAGGTGTCAAGTAGCAAAAAGGAATTACAAGTTAGGATAGGGTAATGAGCTACAGACTACCTTAGAAGATGGTTGTGTGTCATGAACACACAAAAGAGACACAAGATATTTAAAATTCAAGCCTTCAACAAGCAATTCTGACCCCTCCCTATAATCATAATTAGCCTTTAGTTTTTTTATCTGTGTACCTAATAAGCTGACTCTTCTTGGCATTTATAATCATTCCATGGTGACCTATCCATTTAGATATTCTATCCAGGTCACCCTGCATCTAAGTCAAGTGGTTCATTTCCTTATCTATATTATGAAAACAAATTTTATCTTATTACTGTATACAGACTTTTCCATAGTGTAATTTCCTGTAATTTTTGATTGGCTACTTCTCCCCCTACCATTGCCACCTGTACCCTTCCCACATTGTTCATCTCTGGCTTCAGTCATGTGGTGAGTCTTGGTGTGTAAAAATATGATCCTATGCCGTGTCACACCTGTATATGTGATTAAATTTTGGTCTCTTGGTTAGCCCAGCACACTAAACCATTATGAAAAAGGCCAACATTTTGGACATCATGCTGCGGCCTTCTTCATAGGTAGTAAGAAGCATGACAGCCAAACTGTAGGCCTTTTACACAATGATCTGGCATCACCTGGATAACCAAGACGCCTGCGCATTCTTGGTCATGAAAGTCTACAATTACATGGTTAAGGTTTATATAAAAATATTGTAAAGTAGGTTTGTAATTATGTGTTTATTACTGCCCTCCTGGCTTAATCAGTGGTGAGTGTGAAGTTTACTTTCCCTATCCTTCCTTATTAGCATGTACATTAATTAGATGTTCCAGCAGTGACAATCAGATACTGCTCATAAAAACCACAAACTTCAGCAAATAATGTACCACCATTTCTGTGTTTGCTCTAGATACTGTGAGATACCATGCAATTAGTTAAAAGTAAAAAATAATGGTAAAATATACCTCAAGTAACAAATACATCAAGTCTGCTCTCAAAAAACAACAGAATTTTAGCAATAAATTGGTTTGTACTATGTCTATATTATAATAATGTATAAATAGCAATCTTTTCGAATACATGTTAAAATATTGCAAATTATCGAAAAGTTAATGAACACCCTACAATACAGATACAGTAATACAATGTTAGTGAGCAAATGAATATCTGGACATAAATAAGATTAATAACACACGGGAACAAAGATTTGCAAATACCTTAGTAAGGGAAGGAGGATTTACACAAGTGGTAGAGCAAAACACTAGGGGGCAAAATATTTTGGATATATTCCTAATAAAGCCCGATGATAACCTCGTGGGGTGTCAAGTAACGGAAGGAATAAGTGATCATGACGCAGTTCTGATAGATATTAGAGGATTCAGTGAACCAGCAGCAAAAACTGAAGGGGGAAATAGGTACAATTATAAAAAGGCACAGATTTCAAATTTGAAGAGATATTTCAGAGAACGTTTCAGCAAATGGAAGGAAGGCACAAGTACAGTAGAGTCAAGGTGGGAAGAGTTCAAGGAGATAATAAGGAAGGGGGAAGAAAAATTCATTCCAAAGCAGAATATAAAGAGAAGTAGAGAACCTGTGTACTATAATAGGGAAGTGAGGAGGTTAAAGAGGTTGGTACGAAGAGAACATAACAGAGTTACGAGACAGCAGGGTAGTAGGGAATATTTGAAACAACTAAACAAGGACTTAATAACAGCAAAGAAAGTTGCTAAAGATGGGTTTATGAAGAGTATGGTCAGTGCAGGAGGACCACTGACTGATGCATCTCGAAATTTCTATGGCTATATCTGGAAACTGAAGGGAAGGGAGGGTGTAGAGATGCTCATAGATAAGGATGGAGAAGTAGTTACTGAGGATTTGAAAAAGGCAAAGATTTTAAATAACTGGTTTAGTGAGAGCATTAGGGACAATGAATCAGAAACGGGAAGGTCTAATTCGGAGAACAAGCTTAACAATACGATTAGAAATGAAGATACTAAAAAATTTGAAATTCATCCTGAAGAAATCATGAAGGAAATAAGAAAGCTGAAAAACCATAAGGGGGCTGGTGCAGATAATATTACTACAGATATCTTAAAGATAGTCGGATGTGACATTGTACCTTATCTTGAAATATTATTTAAATTGAGTCTGGATACTTGCCGCTTACCACAAGACTGGAAAAGTGCGATAGTAGTACCGGTACATAAAGGAGGGGTGAGAAATAGAGTCGAAAATTACAGGCCAATCAGTTTGACTTCAGTGGTAGGTAAATTAATGGAAAGATTGATATGCAACCACATCAGAAATGTATGTGAGGAACGTAAGTGGTTTTCAAGTAGGCAACATGGCTTCAGGCAAGGATATTCATGCGAATCTCAGTTGGTGGGATATATGCAAGATATCTCAGATGAAATGGACAAGGGAGGCCAAATTGATAGTGTAGCGCTGGATCTTTCAAAGGCGTTTGACAGAGTAAGCCACAAAATGGTAGTAAATAAGGTAAAAAGTATTGGAGTGGATGAGAAAGTGATTTGCTGGGTAGAAGAATTTTTAAAAGGTAGAAAACAGAAAGTTAGGGTGGGAAATGCGGTATCAAAGGAAGTGGAAGTAAAAATGGGAGTGCCGCAGGGTAGCGTATTGGGACCATTGCTATTCATTATTCTAATGAATAATTGTGTTGATTGTTTACTATCTGAAATTAGATTGTTTGCAGATGACATAATGCTGTATAAAAGGATCAAAACAATAGAGGACTGTAAACAGTTGCAGGCTGATCTGGACAGGATATCTAGTTGGGTTGGTAAACATGGGATGAAGATAAATGCAAAGAAGAGTCAGCTAATTAGATACACAAATAAAAAACAAAAGGTAAATTATGAATATAAGGTGGGGAAAGAATTGCTTACTGAAGACTTGAAATGTAAATATCTTGGCATTACATTTGATAACAAGCTTAACTGGGCAGGACACATTGGACAGGTGGTATGAAAAGGTTTCAAAACTCTGCACTTGTTGGAAAGAGTGATGAGAGGATGCACGAGAGAAGTAAAGGAACTGGGTTACAAAACTTTGGTAAGACCATTGCTCGAATATGGTAGTGTAGTATGGGACCCACATTTTGAGTATCAAATACAGGAGTTGGAGAAGGTGCAAAGAAGGGCTGCTAGATTTGTTTCTGGAAATTATCGCAGAATGCAATCAGTGACAGATATGATAAAGGAGCTGGAATGGGATTCATTGCAAGACAGGAGGAGGATGAGGAGGGTCATGGGAGTGTACAGGGCGTATACTGGCGATGAGGCATGGAAAGATATTGCAGTAGGTATGAAAAGTAGTTCATGGAAGGGAAAAGATGACCATGACTACAAGCTGGCACTCGATTTCAGGCACAGGATTGTGGGAAGATTTTCTTTTTTAGGTAAGGGTGTCAGGGATTGGAATGAGTTACCAAGGGGAATGATGAATAACCTACCGAAAACGTTAAAAGAATTTAAAGTTAAAATTTGTAGAGGGCAAATGTAGGTGAGTGTAGGATAGGGGGAAGTTGGGTGTGTAGGGAAATTGCCACCAGAGCTTGTGCTCCATTGCAATTAAATTAAATTAAATTTGGTGTCATAATGAGTCATAAGAGCTGTTTTCGGAACAATGTAATTCACAAGTGGAAGCATCAATGAAACACTGAATGCAGGTACTGATGAATGTTGAAACATGCTACAAGACCCATTTGTCAGAAAGAAGTTTCAACATGCTTCTGTCATAGATCAAGTAAAGAATGCAGAGATAAGATTATCTGCCAGGGAGTAAGCTGCACTTGGTTTTTATTATTGTGTGCTGCTAGGCCAATGGCCACCTTATTTGAAGTTTTACAAACGGCATCCTAACTGAACTACAGAGCAGTGGAAGAAATTGTTACTGAGATGACTTAATTTATTTATTTCTTAACCTGTAGAGAGTACAGAATTGGAGTATTTAAGAATTTCATCAACAAAAATTATTAGTACATTAGATTTCCACTAACAGTACTATTAAGTATAACTACTCACTTAAGCTAATTTCCAAAGATTTACAGTTTATAATAGAGAATCTATAAATCAGAATTCACTTTGTTGACTAGGTAAGTTTTTAATTTGCCACTGAATTCTGCACCATGTAGCAACTTTAACTCCTTGGGGAATTTGTTGAACAATATTACCCCTTTTTTGAATGGATCTTGTTCAGCATATTGATCATTTAATCTTACTTGAAAGTAATTGTCTTGACCTCTTATACCATGGCTGTGAATGCTATGGTTGTTTATAGTTTTACATGGGATATTTACAACCAGGAGTATAACTGTACAAACCAAAGTGTGTTAAAATTTTATTTTGCTGAAAATTAGGCCTGCATGAAACTCTCTGTCCAATGCCAAATATAAATCTAAGTGTCCTTTTTTGCACCTTAAATAGTCTGTTCATGTAGCAGTGTGCCACTGCTCCCCATATTTCAATGCCATATATTAAGTGGGATTGTATCAATCCATAATACACTGTTAATTTTAAATCATTTTGGGAGTAATGGGATATTCTTTTTAACATGAAGGAATTTTTATTTATCTTTTTACAAGTTTCACTAATATATGCCTCCCATGATAGGTTAGCATCTACTGCGATTACCAAGAATTTAATAGATTTTGTATGCAGTATGTTATCAGCACCACATGTAGGGCAGTTACCTTCTTCAGAATTGTGCCTTTTTCTAAATAACATGTGAACAATTTTAGATGGATTTACACTCAAGTTGTTGTTTATGATATCAATTATATTTTGGATTCTACTGAGCAGACTAGTAATATATCTGCACTGACACTCAAATAAACAGTGAACCTTTCAGACATCTAACAACAACATTTACAAGAATGTGTTATGCCAGCAGTAAAATTTTGTGGCTGATATTCAGTGGTCTGAGGTTGATTAATGTAACAGGACATTTTATACTACAATGTGATTTCCGCAGTGTGAACATTGTTTGGAACAGGCTCTTTTCCATATGAGCAAGATAACGCTTCTGTATGTAAAGCAAGATATATTAAGCCATGGTTTGAAGAAAAATGGACGAGTTGCTTAAACAGCCCCTAACACCCTTACCTAAAAAGAAAATCTTCCCACACCCTTGTGTCTGAAATCGAGTGCCAGCTTGTGGTCATGGTTATCAATGAGAGTTTAACCCAGCAGCTTGACTCTAAACTATTGCATATCTATGACCATGATTCTTCATAATTTTGACATTTAATGGTTGAATTTTGAAAAATTCCTTTTGTAATTGAATTGGTTATTTGGAAAAGGCCATAAATCCACATTTCAAAATTTTACAGGAGAGCATTAAAACTGAATAGTGCAAAATCTGTAAATGAAGTTAATTGTTTTGGATTTATATTTACTACTCAATACTGATATTACTGTGAAAGGTCCATTAAAAAAATATGGTATTTAGTGGTAATAAAAATAATTTTTATGAATTGGAAATATGGCGTTTTCCAATTAAACAAAGACTAGGAAAATGGTACCCAATTTTAATGCATATAGAAGGCTTGGAGAAATGGCTCCTTCACAGCAAACGTGCAGTTCTTCTAAGAGGACTTATTTCTTTAATAAAACCCATTTTGGAAAAATGTGGATTTACGGCCTTTCTCAAATAACTGATTCAATTAATGATGTTAACAAAGGTAAGAAAGAACTTAATCTTTAAAATGATACCTCATTTATTATGCTTCTTTCAGGAATTCATACATATGGAAATCATGTGGGGCACAGTCAGGCAACAATTGCAGACATTCAAACCGAATGTCTGTGATTGTCGCAACCACTGCACAAGCCATAGGGAGCCGTGGATTGTCATGTTGCAAATACACATATTGATAGCAATCCACAACGTTTTGTTCTAATGGCAGGCTGCAGATGATTTTTGAGGAGGTTTGTGTATGTGTTATTGGTAACAGTGGTCATTTGTGGTGTGTAGTGCTCCAAGAGGACGCCTCTTTCATCCCAAAAGAGGGTCAGATTAACCTTCCCCGTGGATGGCTGTGTTCGAAACTTCTTTGGTTTTGGTGATGTCGAATGGTGCCATTCTTTGCTCTCTCTTCATTTCAGGTTGATGGTAATTGATTCAAATTCATCTCCAGTGACGTTTTTGTGAAAGGAAGGCATCACCATTGGTTCAAGGCGCTGCAGAAGATTCACACACATCAACACACTGCTGCTTCAATTCTGGAGTCAGCTGCTATAACACCAATTGTGCAGACACCTTATGAAACCTGAGAGCATCATGCATGATGCGACGTGCTGAATCATGACTAATGTCAACAGCTGTCACTATGTCATCCAATGTCACTCGACAATTTTCCAATATGATGTCTTCAACTGCTGCTGTGGTCTCAGGAGTCACGACATGATGTGCCTAGCCCAGGCGCAGAGCATGAGCTACAGACATCACACCTTTTTTGAACTTCCTACACCATTCATACACTTGCTGCTGTGACAAACAGGCATCCCGATACTGTACTTTCATTGTGTAATAAACGTCTATAAGTTTTACCCCTTCACTTTGCAAAAAAACTTATAATCGAATGCTGTTCTTCTCTGGTGCACGATGATAGTGGGGCGCTCATCTTTATACTGTTCTTGAACTGGTGCCTGCGCACCTTCCCTATGCTGCAACCTGTGGAGACATCCAGCACATTACTTCAATCAGGCATACCAACTTACAAACCACTGATTTGCACTTTAGATTTTATATTACCCTTTTACGGTTTTCATTTGGCTGTCCTGATACTAACTGTATACATAAAGTTTGTGTGAACAAATATTTCAGTACAGAAAATTTTGTTAAACAATGCTTTAATTTAAATTAGTAAATTTTTGGCACTTCTCTTGAAATAGAAAATTTAATTGCAATGCAGCTCACGTCCCAGTGACAATTTCCGTACACATGCATTTTACCTCTTTCTTGTATCTCCTTACTTTTGCCCTCTATGAATGTTAATTTTAATTTATTTCAGCATTTTTGGTAAATTATTCATCATTTCTCTACGTAATTTATTCCAATCTTGGATCCACTTACTTAAGAAAGAAAATTTTCCACTTTATAATCATAATCAAATTTCAGTTTTTTGATAAGGTTTCTGTGACTTATCCGTCTAGTGCAGCTAAATAATTTAGCTGCACTAGACGGATAAGTCACAGAAACCTTATTATTAAAGCAGCTAAGGAAAAAAGCCTGAATCTAAACATGTTCAGTTTTTTGATCTGTGTACCTAATAATTTGATTCTTCTTTAAATTTATTTTCATCCCACATTGACCTACCCAGCTAGCTATCCTGTCCAGCTAAGCCTACAGCTGTTCAGAGTCTTCTGTCATTTTGCTCCTATTATTTGACGTCATCTGCAAACAACCAAACTTCTGACTTTAAACCATTAATACAATCAATCATTAAAATAATAAACAACAATTGCCCCAATACACCCAATAAACTACCACTGTGGCACTTCCATTTCTTTTGATACTGCATTTCCTACCTTTACTTTTTGCTTTCTACATTTTAAGAATTTTTCTGCCCAGAAAATCACATTTTCATACACTCCAATGGTTTTTCGTATATTTCTACCATTTTATGGCTCATTCTGTCAAATCCATTAGAAAGATCCAGTACTACACAATCAATGTGTCTTCCCTTGTCCATTTCATCAGAAATATAGCCCACTTATGGAGATTCACATAACTGTTCTTGCCTTAAGCCGTGTTGTCGATTTCAAAACAAGTTGTTTCCTTACAGATATTTCTGATGTTGTTGCATATCAATCTTGCCATTAGTTTACTGACCACTGATGTCAAATTGATCAGCCTGAAATTTTCTACTCTATTTCTCAACCCTAATTTATGGGCATGTAGTACTATCTTTAACTATCCAGACTCAATCAAAACAAAGTTTCAAGGTAAGGAACAACACTGAATTTTATCTTTAAGCCATCCACAATAATATTATCTACTCCAGCTCTTTCGTGCTCTTTTAGCTTTCTTATTCCCTTCACAATAGTTAATTTAATTGTGATAGAGTGCAAGATATGATGGCAATTTCCCTACACACCCATTTTCCACACCTTTACTGTGCATGCATACCTTTACCCTCAACAAATTCCAACTTTAAATTCATTCAGAGGTTTTGGTAAATTATTCATCATTTCTGTTGGAAATCTATTCCAATCCCTGACCACTTTACTAACAAAAGAACATCTTCCAACATCTTTGTGCCTCAAAACTAGTGCCAGCTTGTGATCATGGTCATCTTTTTCCTTCCATGAACTACTCCTAATTCTTACCCCAATACCTTTCCATGCCTCATTACGAATATGCTCCTTCTATACCCCCATAACTCTCTACACCAGGGGTGGCCAACCCAAATGATCTTGCGGGCCATTTTGGAAATGCATCATAACTCCGCGGACCGCATACAAAATCATATACCACCATATTACATTTAGACCCACTATACACATCATTTTTGTTGAGTGAAAAATTGAAACATAATGAAGATATGGATGCACAAATAATGTATTTTTTTTTAATACTTTGGTTTTCACTACTTTGGCTATTATTAAAAAAATATATTTTGTAAAAATGATGAATCTTGAAGGCCGCATGCAGCCCGCGGTTTGGCCACCCCTGCTCTACACCCTCCTCCTGTATTTCAATGAATTCCATTCCAGTTCCTTTATATCGGTAATCTCCAGAGACAAATCTAACAGCCCTGCTTGGTACCCTCTCCAACTACTGTATTTGGTACCCAAAATGTGGGTCCCATACTACACCACCATATTCAAGCAATGGTCTGACAAAAGTTATGTAACCTAATTCCCATACTTCTCCGGTACATCCTCTCATCTCTTTCTCCAACAAGAGAAGGATTTTGAAACCTTTTCCTTCTACCTTTCCAATGTCTGCCCGGTTGATTATGTTGTCAAATATCATGTCAAGGTATTTACATTTAAAATCTTCAACAGTCAATTCTTTCCCCACCTTACAATTATAATCATCCTTTAGTATTTTATCTATATACCTAAGAAGTCAACTCTTATTTGCATTTATCTTCATCCCATGTGGACCTACCCAGATAGATACTCTTTACAGATAACCCTGCAGCTGTTCACATTCTGCTGTTTTAATCCTATTATAGGGAATTTGCAAACAAACCTAATCATCAACACAGTCATTCATTAGAACAATGAACAGCAATGGTTCCAATACACTACCCTGTGGCACTCCCATTTTCATTTCCACTTTTTTTATATACTAAATTTCCTACTCTGACCTTTTGCTTTCTACCTTTTAAGAACTCTTCTATCCAGAAAATCACTTTTTCATCCACTCCAATATTTTTTACCTTTTTTACCACAATTTATGTCTCACTCTGTCAAAAGCCCTTGAAAGATCAAGTGCTTAACTATCCCTTTGGCTTCCCTTGTCCATTTCATCTAAAGAAAAATTTCAAATTTTTTAGTCTCCTCATTTCTAATTGTGTTGACAAGGGAGCCACATTTAGGATCTGTAGTCCCCTGCACTTTACCTGTCTCTCATCTCCCCTGCCACATCAAGATCACATTTCCTTCTCAGTCTTTCCACTATGCCCACACCACTTCCTTTCAACACCATCCTGGTAACCATTGATGTCAAATCACTGTACACACAAATTCCACATTGCCATTAAAAGTAATGCATGGAAGGGTAGAAATCACCATGATTTGGGGAAACAATGGAAAACCCAAATCTGGATGCCCGGACGTGGATTCTAAACAGCGTCCTCCCGAATGCGAGGCCAGAGCGTTAACCACTCACCCACCACACTCGGTGGGGGAAACAAAGCTATATTTGAAAGATACTGTAGTTGTGTGGAATCAGTGATCATTAAATATGTTCAAAAAAGAATCCTTTGAACCAAACTAACTTTTATCTCACTTGTAAGAACCTGCAAACCTTTGCACTGTTATTTATTAATATCATAATAAATAACTTCGTTTGTTGGCCAGTTATACTCATGAACTGGGAATAGTGGAAATAAATGTTTTTCTTGTATACTTATTTGAGTGTTTGATGTACTGCTGCTAACTCTAATACACTCTGAAAATAAAAAAGCTTGCAATATCTACAGATTTAAGCTACCTTGTCTGCTAACCTGGCAACTGAGTCATTTAAATAACCAAGTTCAAAGCTAATCCAATTTTAGGTATAGTAAAGAAATGTTTTGCTTAACATTTACTGAGCAACAACAAACAAGATATCACAGCAGGTACGATTACAGTCATTTAACAAGGTATAATAGTAGGAATAAGTTAATTCTGTTACTTAGAAAATAAAATTACAATTGCTGAAGCAGATGTTAAAAGCAAGTGGCATTAGCAAAAAGAGCCTTTTTGAAAAACTCAAATCTTTTAGTTATTGAACTAGAGCACAGTTGATTTTTTTTAACTGCATATATTTGGCACAGCACTTTAAGACAATGAAGTGTGAACCTTATGAATAGAAGCAAGAAAGAAAATTTAAGCATTTGATATGTGGAATTGCTTAATTTTTTAATGGAAGGAACAGCTTGTAATAATATCTATCACCTTGCCAAAATTGTTCAGAAGGTGTCCTGTTAGGGATAAACTATACAGTAAATAACTTTGTGAACGTTTTCTGGACAGTAAAGTACCTTTTAACTTTATTCAAGAAAGATGTAAGGATGCAGTTGAAGTCATTTTCAAGTGTCACGGATTTGGCTACATCCATTCTCACCAATAGATCTCACCACAACAATAATTTTAAAGTGTATTCCTTAGGCTTATAAAAATTTAGTTTAAAAGTTATTACAATTTCAGTAATGTGAAAGATCGTGTGGTTATGTGGTAGGAAATTGACAGATTTGGAATTGCTAATTAATGCAGCAAGCTGCATCAGACCTTTTGTAATAAGCTGCAGTCAGCACCCATAAGAACGTCCTGAGAATAAATTTGGCTAATTAGACAAATTGTATATATGATTTTTAATCAAGTAAAAAATTAAAATCTAGGAGACATAAGAATAAAATTAAAATCTAAGAGACAAAAGAATAAAATTAATTTCAGGGGTAGATAAAATCAAGTAGGTTAAAATCAGGCTACTGGTTCCATATAAAGTTCAAGATTTCGACAAGAAAAATAAAATTTACTAAGGTATTGATGGTTACACGCTAAAAATGACACAATAGAATTAATTTTTAAATGAGTAGAAACATCTTTGGAGAACAATTAAAATATTTAGAACAGTTTGTATAAAGATAAATGGATTGATTGCAGCTCAAAGGATAAGGCGATTAATAAGATATTGAATTTCGAAATTTTAAGCCGACGTCAGAGTTCTAGATGAACTGATAAATAAAGGTTGGCCATCTTTAGATTTTGCGTCTTTCTCCATATTTTCACGGTGGAAGTTCATGGCTAGCAATGCCTCGGTAAGCCAGTCATTCATGACTTTTTGTGAGGAACAGTTTGCAGTATTATGTAGGGCCAGTCTTTTGCAATATTAAAATCTGGCAAAAGACTGGCCCTACATAATTAAAATAAGGCAAGTCCACGTACGGTGTGGGAAGCAATGCTTCTGTAAGGCGACATTTTTGTTAGTTTTGTAGTGCTGCACTGTAGGTCAGAACTTCAATCTGTAAGAACTGGAACAACTTCATCCTAGCTGTGGGGGAGTAGGATGAAAGCTTGCTGTGAATGTGTTTATCTTGTAATCTTCATAGCTGATTCGATGGTCCGATGTCTTATTCAAATTTAATCTCTGATACCGAGAACTGATAAGATGCTTTTAGCAGAATATAAACTTTTGAAATTGAAACTTGTGTCAAGTGTCGATCATTCAAGAATACCTTTCACTCTTAGGGTATGATCAACAGTGTGGCATACATAAAACTAAATCTAATTGGTACCAGAGGCACCGGTCACAACTCTTAGTTCGAGCAGTGCAGTGCTTAACTCCAAGCAATAGCTTGTTGTTTGTCAAGCTGAAGGGAAAAACTGAAGATCAAGGTTAGAATATATGAAGAGCAGATAGTTGAGGATCAATTATAAAGGGGATGTTGAGACGAAGAGGTTAGTTCAAGTTAGGAGAGAGAGAGAGGATTGCATCAAACCAATCAGAAGACAGGTCACAGAATAAAAGTGTCTCAATGCTGACATAATAAGATATAGCACTGGGAATAAATGTAACATATACAAAGAATAAAAGCTATCTGTAATTTATCAGAGAGGCAAAATAGTTTAGTATCTCCAATATTAACTGGTTTCGCATATTTTCTGAGATGGCGTTACCAACTGATTTTAACACGAACTGAAACAATTTCAGCTTTATTACTTAATTTACTATATAAAAGAATTTCTATACCAGTTTTTGAAAAATGAAAGAATCAAGAACTGCGATAAGTACAGGGAAGATACTGGATGCAACAATAACTGGTTGATGACTGTTTGGAAATTATATAAGCATTGTAATAGTTAATTCCAATAATTGTGTCTAATACATTTATGGTTGAGTTGTTTAGTTTTAAAAAATTTAAATTTATCATTAATCTAAAGCATTTTTAAAATATATACGAATTCACACCCATGGATTCAACGTTTTACATGTTCTGTCAAATCGTAGAAGGGTTTAATTTATGGGTTTCAGATTTGAGTAATAATATGAGGGTGGATCAAATATAAATGGGACTTTAAAAAAATATTTACCATTGCAAATTTCCCCAAAATTGTTTCAATTTACCTGCATTTCTACTTTTTTTTACACAGCAGTAAGAATCACAAATATCTTTATTTTCTTCAAAGATTTTGAAACATTTATTACATGAATTTCAATATGTTTATTCATACACCATCAGTTGCTAGTAAGATAAATATGCATACAATAATCAGTCACTATCTCAAGAACAAACATTTGCTTAGTGAAAACACTAAAAAAAGGTTAAAAAAATATCTTCAGTGAGATGTACATCACACATTTTTTTCATAAAAAGTACAAATAATCTTTGTAACAGTATCAAAATAGTTCCAGAAACCGTCATACATATATAAATTATTCTACAGGTCCACCAGGTATGGACTATCCAGGGCACCAAGACCAGCAGCAACACCTCCCTCATCAGCTGTACTTAGCTTTGTACGTAGCATGTGGCCCACCTGCTTGTTTAATATTATGGTATCAGCATCACTTAAAAAGAAAAGAAAAAAGGAACAGGTTAATATCGTAACAGACAAATCTCTAGTCCTAATAAATTATTAGTGAACTTAATCTACCTGAATAGAAATAAAATCTTTGAAGAAAAAAAAAAAAACTTTTTGAAATTTTCATGCTTAAGCTTATTGTCAGCAGCAAAAAATGAACAGAGAGCATCCTGTTAATTTCATGTTTTACTGCTGATGCATTGTTTAAGTATGAAAACTTCAAAATTGTTCCACATTTACATTTTCTGTTCCTGTGCCTTCTTGTTGTCTGCTAAATTGCGATGGTTTCTCAATTATTATTTATATACACTAATCAGTACCAACTGTTTACTGACAAATACAATGTTTTTTAATTTTTTTAAATTTTTTTTAAATGTTGATTTAATATTTACTCATAATAGTGTCATTAAAACTGGAACACAGTTTAATGATATTAATTTGTGAATGGAAATGAGCAATGGGTTTTATGAAGGAAACCACTTACAATTCTAGTGGAGAAATTTTTTAAAAGTCTAAAAAATATTTGCAAATGAAGTAATTTTATCCTTCTTTGGGCCTAACAGCTCATTACATCAATGTCATTTAGAGCAAGAAGAGGGGAAAGGTATGGGAAAGAATTAGGCCATGACCTTGTAGAAGGAAACATCCTAGTATTCACCTGGAGTGATTATGGGAAACCATAGAAAACTGAAATCAGGATGGCTAGACCAGGTGCTGAACCCATATCCTCCAGTTTTACTCACCTATCCATCATGCTCGGTGACAAAATTCAAAGAAATATAAATTTTAAAAAATATATGAATCTTTACTAACCCAATTACAACACCAAATATTCCTAGTTCTGAAACAACATCCTTTGGTTCCAGTGGTCCAGTTTCACCAGGCCTAATCAGATAATTTTTCTGAACAGGAGGTGCAATTCGTTCCATCAAAATCCATGCAGTTCTTTCCTTAGAGTCCTTCATGGATTCCAAGACCTCACGTATCTTCATACCATATACATTGTTTCCACCACCTTCCCGCTGAGGTTTCAAGACATATCGTTCAGGTTCTGCAATTGCCATTGCAACTGCTTTCTCACCATGGTCATCCTTAACAAATAAAACACATAATTTGTAACCTATATGATTCTATTGTAACCATAGTCAAATCTAATTTCTCTCATATTAGTTACAAGGGTTTACATGTATTTAATGGATTTTAATTACTTTTCACAGGTTCATTCTCTAACATTAAAAAATTACTTCCCTAAAGCAGAATAAAATGGGTTTTCCTATTTTCAAATTTTTGCTCACATTCAGTAAGTAGCTTATTTACTAAGTTAAAGGTCCCAGTTTGGTGCCCCAAAAACAGCATACTTTACTTAAAAAATAAATTTAAAAAAAGTAGTAAATGCATTAATTTAATTCAACTTTTCAATTTTAACAGTTACTGTCAACAATTCTAGTGATATTTTACCTCAATATAAATTTTATAAACTGTTCTAGGTCTAGTAAATTTTTATATAACTGGTTCTGAATTTTTTTTTTATGATTGTTATTATCGGTTAGTTATTAAACACTATTTGTCAAGTGGGCATCTCTATGATAAAGAAACTTCAACAGAGATTTTTAGCAAAAGCATAAATCGTTTTCCATTGAGTTAGGTTTTTTGTTTAAATAACATAAAAATAAAAACTATAGTACAAATTATCCAATAAAAAATCTATTCGCTTCCAGAACTGCACTCTGATTCATGCCAAGAATTTGGAAACTTGAATAAAGTCACTCATTCATCTTCTTCTTCACCTAGAGCAGTTTCCAACCACCGGCTGGGTCTGCTGGAAACAGAAGCCTCTTCAGTGCTTCCTGTCCATCCATCATCTTTCTTCTTCCACTATCACCCAATTTCCTCCTCTTTCTTCCACACATGTTTTAACCCTTTACACCCATCAGTAGCTTGGGGTTCCTCTGAGCCTCTTCCCCTCCAGCCCCATGCCCAGCATTTTCCTTGGTATCTTCTCCTGTCCCCTCCTCTTTACATGCCCATGCCCATACCACTTCAAACTAGATTTCTCTATTTTCTATTGTAGCAGTTCCTCCTGGACCATCTCCCTGATTCTCTCATTCATTATTCCGTCCTCTCTCTTTACTCCTACTCTACTCCTCTGAAATTTCATTTCCATAGCTAGTACTCTCTCCTTGTTCCTCTCCATCATCCAGAATTCCAATCCATATGTCAAAATTGGCACAAAGTAGGTTTTATAGATTGCCTCGTTCATTTGCGGAACATCCCTACTCCATATCAGACCTCTAATACTCTTAAAAACCCATCTTCACATCTTCCTCTTTCATCTATCTCCATCCTGTTTGCTCCATTTTCTTCAATTCAGCTTCCAAAATATTTGAAACATTCCACTTTATTTAGTTGCACTCCTCCAACTGGTATGCCAATGTCTGTCCTGTTCTTCTTTCTTGTTGTGAACACCACTTTCTTGCAGAGAACTACATGCCATATGCTGCAACTACTCCATCCCACACACCCAGCTGATCCTGCACCATTCTTTCATCTTCTCACCAAACTATTGGTCATCCACAAATAGCATTGCTTTCGTTCTTCCTTCCCCAATGTTCTACACCATCTTCTTCAATATTTCATCAATAACCACTATAAATGACACGGGTGATAGGGAACATCCATGTTTCAGTCCATTTTTCAACTTTAATCACCCGGTCTTATCCCTTCCCACTTTGATGCAGCTCTTACTACCCTCATACGTATCTTTCATTTTTTACACTATCTCCTTTACTGACATTTCTTTCATTACTTCCCCCACTCTATTTCAGCTGAGGCTGAGGTCTTTTCAATTTCCAGAAAGACCATCACCAGATCCTTGGTACACTCATATTGGTTCTTATAGTTCTCTTGCTGCAAATATAAGATAAATTCTTCCTTGTCTAAATCCATACTGCTCTTCCCTAAGTTGCATTTCCACCGCTCTTCTTGTCTAGCTCTCCAAAACTTTGTCACAGTCTTGGCACAGTAACACATCAGGATAATGCCATGGTAGTTTTGCCAGATAATCCTGTCGCCTTTTTTGAATATGGGTATTATAACCCCTTTCCTCCAGTCATCTGGATTTCTTCCCTTGTTCCACACAACCTGCATCACTCTGTAAAGCCACAGTATGCCTACTACTTCAGCTTATATTGTCTCTCACTTCATTCACTCCATGCACATTACCTCCTTTCCTCCTCTCTACAGCGTCCTCCAATTCCTTCCATGTAATATCTTCATTTTCCTCTTGATACTGTTTTTTCTTCTTCTCTACCACATTTTTTATCACTGGGTCCTCTTACATTCAATAGATCCTCAAAATACTCCCTCCAGACTTCCTTCATCACTTCCTTCCCCTCCACTAAGTTGCCATCCTTATCCTTTACACTATCAGCTTCAGTTCTACTCTTCCTCCTACTTTTTATCTTCCATACCTTGTACTCTCCTCTTGTCCCCCTTCTTCATCACTGTATTGAGGTCCCCCCATTATAACACGATTGCTCCTGCCAAACTATTGCTGTAGATCATCTTCAATACTTTCCTGCTCCTGCTTAGTGCAACCTACTTGATGGGCATAAACTTGGATTAGCTTCATGTGCTTGTCCCAAGCTTTCACTTTAACCTTTACAATCCTGTTATTTATTTCTATTACTTCTTCCTTTAAACCTTCCTTTATCACAAGTGTCACACCATTTCTTTTTCCCCTCATTATTTCCAGTCCAGTCCCTTCTGTAACTCCTTCACACCCTCTCCTCTCCATCTTGTCTCTGCTAGTCTTCGTATCTCGTCATGCTGCCACGCACGATACCAACAATTTCAATTCTTGTAATTCTTGCAACTGGAGTCCTCCCAGAAAGAAGCAGCATCTCTGAACTCAGAAGGTGGGAACTGGCTTACCAGAATAGTGTATTAGACAGCTGCTGGTCTTAATTTAATATAATAATCAGTATTCTTCCTTCTTTTCCATCCATTTCCCATCTCCTCTAACTCTTCCCACATGAACCACTGCTCATCAGAGCTGTTAATACTTTCCGCCAACTCCTTCACATGTCCATGACTTGTTCCTGTAATATATTTCCAATTTTTACAAGTCTCAGGTTTATGATTTTCAACTCCCATCCACACTGTTTGCCTTGTCGAATTTCCCCCCACCACAAACTGCTGACCAACAGTCAGCACTTTCAGTTAGCTGCCAGCCTCAACCAGACTCACTCAATTATTGAAGAATGGATATAAGACTGAAAATTTCAATGCTCAATATGTGTAAGCTGAATTGCTGCCAATCACCCAACACATGGGAATTTTTGCCAATGATTTATTGTACAAACGTTCGATCTATAATTTGTCTCTTCATTCTGGTTTACAATAAACCAACATTAGAAAGAGATGGAAAAACAAATTTTCATAACCAACATTTGTGGGTGGATAAATATTCTTATGGTACAATTCCAGCCATACACCAGCATTGGTTTAAGATTACAAGTAATGTGAGCTGGAAATGTAGATGGGTCCATATGTTCTCTTAGCATTTGTTAAGGGTATTATCTACAAGGACTTCATTCAGAACATTCTTCCAGACGTGCTACAAGATATACCTCTGTAAATAAGAGGAAACACACGATTTATGCATGATGGGGCCGCAACAAATTTAAAGTCACGATGCTCGACATGTACTAGCTGATATCAACCATGACAAATAGATGGGTAAGGAAGGAACAGATCCATGGTCTGTACATTCCCCTGACCTCAATCCAATGAATTTTTTATCCGTGGGACCACATAGAACAATTGGCATATCCTAAAGACATTCTAAATGCAGAGATTCTGCATCAGTGTCATGGATGCCTGCAACATCCATCAACACCGTATGGTAGAATTTGAAATGGCATGACAATCCATGATACGAGTTCACACATGTGTAGAAGCAGGCAGATGATGTTTGTTAAAACTTTCTGCATTGTGAATATTTAAACAGTTTCATCATGTACTGATGGTGTCAAAGAGATAATATAATTGTAAACTATTCTGTCACCAATAACTCAAATAAGAAGGATATCCAAAAATGTATTTACATAGACTTACTTCATATCTTTGATGTTAGCAACCTATCACAAAAGGATGTCTTGACACCCTGTATAAATATATATAACAATAATAATGAGTAGGAAGGTACTTTGAGGCAAAGAAACTAAGGAAGGATAGGTAAACTCCACACAACATTTATCATAAATGATGACAGCTGGGATCAATGAACACTGGAAAAAAATACATGGGCAACAACTTTATTCATACAAACAGATGGAGGTCAGATGTGACCACACCAACACCCATTGCATCAATGATAAATATTGGAGTGACTATCCCTATCATTCCTAATTTTATAACCTTAACACGTTCGCTGCCGGTCAGTTGAGGAGGTGTTGATAGTTAATGCCCTGCCATAGAAATGGGTTAATTTTTATAACAAATTTTATTGCAAAATCGTAATAAAACATGAATATGGTTATCAGACTAATTACTAAGTAATATTTTGGCCTTTCTTGATGGAATATTTTGACAAAGCACCAGCAGGTAATAGGTACTGGAGGTAAAATTATTTCCTAAATCCCACATTACATGCTTGCGCATGATGTATAAACACAAAACAAAATTATGTAAATAAGTAACAAAATGCATAAATTTTGTTAAATACTTCATTAGTAACAAAATGCTCTGATTTAGTGAATGTGTTAAAGCATTTTCCTGATAAAAATATAATGGTATTGTGGCATGTTTGCAGGTGGGTCTTATTGGAGGTTAATGCCAGAGGGATGCCTGGTGTCTGGGATGGGTTATAAGCCAGTTCTAATCTGTGGAGTTCTGAAGAAAAAGAAGTGTCAGAAAAGGTTATGACAGCTCTCACTGTAAAATAGGTGTTGAGATTGTTAGGGTGGTGTGGGTTAGCATGAACTGATACTAGATAGTGGTATAGGTTGGCAGTATAAACAGTTTGCCTGAGGCCAATCATCCTGATGGACAGTTGTTTAGCAACTAGCTGTGTAGTGAAGGCAGGTAAGATGGTAATGAATAGTGCAAGTGACATGTCCAATTATAGTTAAAGATTCCTCTGTGATAACACTGGAATAGGTAGTGCTGGTTGGATGCATTAAGGTCCACGTGGTAATCAAGGTCAATAGCGCACTTGACACTAAAAAGAAACTATGAAATGATAATTTAAAATGAAAGAGCACGTTGTAAGGATACCAAAAGCCAACTTTATTTTTTTGATACAAGTTAAAACATATTATTTAAAAAAATATAATAATGCAAAAATACAGATGTCATGTGACATGAAACACCAATCAGAGCACATGAAGTTACATCTCTGCATGCACCAATTTTGCTTTATATATCTTAAGCATCTGTCTATACTGTAAGCGTCATATATTTAAGGTTTTAAACCAATCAATTACTCATTTCTGGTAAAAAATCCATATAACAAACAATGGAAGCTGAATTTATCGAAGCCAAATGCTCTAATTTTTCCAAAATTGATGTGACGATGTTGGGGAAGCTCTTTTTTAATTCCAAGTAAAAGAATTCATGAAAATATTTGGCAATAGATATGCAAGATAAAACTTTTTAACTTTTGATTAGCAATGATGTGATTGTTATTATAACTGGCACTTTAAAGCAGAGGGCATGAGTATTTTTTAAAATAACTTATATTTTACTTTGTTTGAATGAAAGTAGTTCTATACAGTCTAATATGACCTGGCATGACACAAATTGTTACAATTTTTTATTATTATTATTATTTATTTCATTTAGTTTCACTGATGACATAGTTCAGTCATATGTAAATGCATTAACCATTCCACCATTGTGATATCGATCTGAATCACGGATAACAAAAAGAGGAAGATGTAAGCATTTGCAGAAATCAGTGTGAATAGGTGCAGTCTAAGCTGGGAATTTACTAATGTGTGGCCATTGTAAGGGATCTGCTTTTGTTAATGTAACGCATAATGGCTCAGATGATGAGGATTGTGATGAAGCTGAACATTACATTTTGTTCAACGAGTTCACAAATAAAAATTGTTTATTGTTTCATCAATCTGCACACTAATTTACAGTTCTGCCAATCATTTAATCATTGTATAGGTTTATTTATGTCAGTTAATAAATAATTCCAAGAGCACAAAATCTGAGCGTAATGTTCCAAGCAGCCAAAATGATTCAGATATAGGGGGGAGGTGAGTGGAATGGCACTTTAAGCTGAGCACTGTGCACTGTTTCTGAATGTTTCGATGCATATCTCACCAACCATTGATCACAAAAACATGACCTTCTAATGCTGAAAATGGGTTTGTAGCATAACAGATTACTCAGAGAAGAGATAAAGAATGATAATTACTCTGGGAGGAAATCGGTTGCTATGGAGAACAGATGGTAACAAGATAGCAATATGATCAGGTGAGCGAGATGAAAAGTTTAGTTCGATTTTGAGTTAATGATGTAAAGTTACTGAAAGCAAAGGGATGTTGCAATCTTCGGATATTTACTAATGAAGTGAAACGAGAATAAATGTTAATGATATATATATTAAAGTTTATTATTATTTGAATAGAAAGATTGAAAGTTAAAGCACCGAACAAGGTAAGTACGGGACATTTGTCCCTGGCGACCTGAATCAAGTGTACAAAAAAGAAATAATACGAAGTCCACGACCAACAAAAATAAGAAGAATCATTTTAAAATACAACATGACCAGGCGTTTTAAAATACAACACATTCTACAACTTTGATAACAGATCTTGACTCAATAACTTTCATAGTTTCTTAGCAAACCGGGGTTAATTATAAAATAAGTCATGTTTCGTACACACTTTGTGATAAAATTTGAGTTTGGTTATACTTTAATACAATAATTACATCAAAAACTACACATTCATTCAATGGTTAGCCTCTCCAAATTACTTAGAGTGCAATGAAATGATACTAAGGCTGACAGCTTAAGTGTTACATGATGTTCCTACTGATTATAGCATTTATGCCCAACATATGTCCTTTTGTGTTGAAAAAAACTATGATGCGGACACCACAGAGATGGAGACTTTTCAGGACTTGTTTCTTAGACACTAAATAACATCTGTGCCAATTTTCAGCCCTACATTATTTTTTCCTGAGGTTCAAACCTGTAAGGGCTGTGGAGAGGCACGTGGCACTGTCAGCCCAGTGTTGATTCATTTGTTGTTGTTTGGACGTGTATCTCGACAACCGTTTGTCACAGACAGACATACTATATACCACTTTAACGCTGAAACTGTGTAATACAACTTTGGTAACTTTATTAGTTATTCAGCTTTGCAGAATTGTTTTTTTTTTTTTTTTTTTTTTTTTTTTTAAGTCACGTTTTATACCGCCCTCATGGCAACTGTGAGTGTACTGTTACTTTTATACAATAATTATGCCCAATACTGTAGTTTTATGCAGTGGTTAGCCTGTTCTGATTATTTAGGGTGCAATACAATGTTACTAAGGTGACATTTTAAATGTTAAATGTACACCGATTCAATCTCAATCCCTTTTGACCTGAAAAAAGCTATGACGTGGACAATCCAGAAGACTTTTCAGGATTTGTCTCTTAGGTACTATGGAATGTCTGTATTTTTATTACACGCTTTATATTAGCTTGACTTGTATGTATGAATTAACGGAATTTTACAACTCGAATTTGACTCACTTACAGATGTCTGAACTGTTTGAAATTTCGCACACATATTAAGAACCAGTGACAATACAATAATTTCATACCAGTGTTCTGCTATTCTCATTACTTTGACAGTAACAACAGAAAAATGGTTGAATGTTGTGGAATTTTGCAATTTAATTTTAACCCAATTCCAGATGTCCGAATTGTTTGAAATTTTGCTTAAGTATTGATAACTGATTACAATCCAATAATTTCATACTTTGACAGTAATAATAGAAAAATTTTGAACACGTTTTAAGAACCATTGACAATACAGTAGTCTCTTAGCAACGTCCTGCTATTCTCATTACTTTGACGGTAACAATATAAAAAATGGTTGCTTGTAATGGAATCTTTCATTCCAGTGTTCACCCACTTCCTGGTGTCCGAATCGTTTGAAATTTTGCACACTTATTAAGAACCGATAAAAATTCAATAATTTCACTCTCACCATGTTATCGGTAACAACTTAAAAGTGCTTCAATGTAATGTAAAATTTCAGTTTAATTTTCACCCACTTCGGGAAATCCTAAACGTCTGAAATTTTGTACACGTATTAAGAACCGATGATAATCTGATAATTTCTTATCTACGTCTTGGTAATCTCGTTACTTTGACAGTGAGAACACTGAAGTGATTTGACCGTTTTATGACAAATGTGGCTCATTTTCACCCACTTTCTGCATCCTCCTGGTGGCTGAGTTGGTTAAGGCGCGTGAATGGCGAACAGACGTTCCCTACTCGAATTCCGGTTTCGGTTGGAATTTTTAGGATATTATAAGTGGCAAAGATTAGGATAACCCACGGTTTGGATTTGACATTAACTGCAGGTACCCCATACCTGATGGGATTGCTGAGTTAGGCAAATGCAGTCACGACATTTTGCACAAGCGCGGCAATTCAAGAAACCTTCGTCATTTGGCGGCCGGACCCTTCGGAGATTTCCTGGCCAATATCCCCATATCCATTTAATTTAACTTCCAGGCGTCTTAATTTTTCGAAATTTTGCACACAAATTAAGAAGTTTAACAACACAGTAATTTAACAGCTGTAACCTGGTAATCTCATTACTTTGACAGCAACAACAAAAAAAATGGTTTTGTAGTGCAACCTTTTGTACATGCGCAATTGATGATACTTTGATACAAGCTGCTGCGATAGTGTCTGAAGTCACTTAATGTGATGTTAAATAGTGAGTATTCAAAACTTCGTTTTCAATTACTTAAGAGTAGTCTTCCACATATAACCTGCAAATGGACCTCTGCTGGAGTTGACCATATAATTATAAGTTACTTGAGGGAATAATAATTAAAATTGAAACTAGAACACAAAGAAAGAGAGAGATTGGCGAAGAAAATCCAACAGTAAGAAACATATTTTTGAAACACTCTGAACTAAAAAGTTAAAAATAAAATTGTAGTTTAAAAAACTAAAAACACGCTTTCGTAGTAATGTGAACTAAAAGGTTAAAAATAATCTTTAAATGTAAAGATTTTGTTTAGCAGCGATAAATTATTTTTTTGAATAAGCTTAAAGAATAAAGTCACTGATTACAAAATTAACTTTTTTTTTTTTTTTTTTTTTTACATTAAAGCGTGGGGTGCTCTCTACACAACTTTTGACAGTGACTATCTTTACAAACAGCCAGCGACAAAAAATATAAGACAACTGATATGGCACCCCACTCTTTTTTACATTAAAGTTGATTTTGTAATCAGTGACTTTATTCTTTAAGCTTATTCAAAAAATAAATTTATTCTTAATTGTGGGATGTTCTATCGCTGCTAAACAAAAACTTTATATTTAAAGATTATTTTTAACCTTTTAGTTCACATAACTATGAAAGCGTGTTTTTAGTTTTTTAAACTTCATTTTTTTAATTTTTACTTTTTTTTATTTTAGTAATTAATGAGTAGGTTATTCAGTGTCATAGTGGAACTTTGCCAACATTATAATAATATTTATGAAACCATATTAGATGTGACAATTCACGGCACACACAAGAACAATGGCATGGAAGAGGGAAACCACTTTAACACACAAGAATAGGACTGGATGAACTATATACCTAGGTTTCATCCAGTTTGTTATCTTCAACTATTGAAAATTTTGTACAAAATGTTGCTATCCCCTCTTCCTCCATAACCCATCTACCAAAATTCTATGCCATCTAACTGTCAGAACTTATGGGTATTTCTTCCAATATACATATCTGATTTTGCTTTTCAAGAACTTTGTATGACCCTCCCCCCACCTCTGCCTAAAAACAGCAGGTAAAGATAAATATTACCATGCATCACAAAGGATCTTTCTTCTATATTTGTTTGTG